>JBAMBO010001643.1:0-72941 GCA_037044535.1 Lordiphosa magnipectinata
GTTTCTTTAGTTGAGTTGTTTTCCATTTTCATTATTTTTCGTATTTCTGAGACGTTTTGAGGTTCAAGTTCTTTTAAAATTACATCATCGTCCATGTTGCGTAACTCATTCAATTAGATTACTCCCTTGGAGTAGTTGAGAGTTTTGTGTTCGCTAACTGATACAGGAAAATCGTTGAAGGTGGTAAGCTTTAAGAGTTTTTCGGCCTGTGTTGTGTTCTTCGTTTCAATCAGCAGGGCGAATATTCTTGTTTTTTTTGCATGTTTCAACTAATCCGTTGCATGCAGTGTTACCCAGAAAAAATGACAGAAAACGGGCAGATTTTTTTTAAAAGGACAAAAGAACCTGAAAAACAATGTTTTCTTATTAATATTTTAAAGCTTTAACGAATATCTTTATTTTCACTTAATTCATATAACACTTCATCGAGAGTGGCGTTATCAGCATCAATTTCGTGTGGATATGATGCATTCGTTCCGATTAAACGAAGGCAACTATCAGGAACTTGATAATTTTGTCAACATGCACCGTTTCGACTTGATCCGAACTTAGAAGAAAGAAAGAAATTCAATATAATTATATATGTATGTAATTGTTAATTAGTAAAGACCAACCTAATTGCCAAAATCGAATTTAGCGTGTCAATGTAATGCCTATTTCTTAATTTAGTTTTCACCAAATAGACTTGGCTAAACACCCTTTCGACTTCAGCATTTGACTATGGCAACGACAATAAACTCAGTGCGAATGAAGCCAAATTATAAAATTGTTTGTTGCCTGCAGAGTATGTTGCCTTGTTTTTATACACGTTACTCGTAGAGTAAAAGGGTATACTACAGTCGTGCAAATGTATGTAACAGGCAGAAGGAATCATTTCCTACTATATAAAGTATATATATTCTTGATCAGCATCAACAGCCGAGTCGATATAGCCATGTCCGTCTGTCCGACCGTCCGTCTGTCTGTATGAACACCTAGATCTCAGAGACTAGAAGAGCTAGAGCAACCAATTTTGAAATGTAGACTCCTATTCAGGGCTGCAAACCGGTTTTGAACCGAACCGGTTCGAACCCGGAATTCCGGCTTTTTTTTACTGTGAACCAAACCCTGAACCGTTCAAAAACAAAAAATTATTGACATTAAATTTATTTGGGTACGCTTGCATGTACGCCACAACAGAGTCGATTCAATTAGAAATATAACAATACTGAAAGTCGGTCAAACCCGACTATGAAATACATACTTTGCTCTTACTTCCAGTCAAACATATTAATTTGTAATATACAAATTCAATGCAAATAGCTATGTATGTACAGCGTACAGTGTGCAGTGTATTGAACGTTTTATTTTTCATCTTATACATATGCGCCCAGAGGTGCCCAGAATGAGCTTACGAGCGCGTGAAAGTCAAAACAAATGCACAAAATACAACTCAAGCAAGAAGAACTACTAGAAATAGATAGAGAAAACCGATTTTTGTTTGTTTTTGTCAGTGTGTGTGTGTGGTCATTACTGTCTCAGCAACATTGTTGTTGCTTTTTAATTTGCCAGTGACATAGGAGAGAGAGAAGAGAGTCACCTATGATGTTGTTGTTGCAGGTCTGCACGCGCCAACAACAAAACCTTCGTTCGGAAAGAAAGAGAGGAGAGCACGCATATGAAACTGTTTTTGTTTTGTATAATGTCGTGTTTATATATGGCCGCGTTTTTCGTATGCCCGCGCTATTTGTTGTTTTTGTACACAATTCCAAGCGAGTTAATTTGCGACGCAGATTATTATGAGACAGGCGCCAATTGCCGAAAAAAAATCTCGAAGCAAGGGTTTGCCCACCATTGCCCACAAACGATAACTAGCGTTTTGTGTATCGAGCGCTAAGCAAATTTATGCATGCTTAAGCAAAAATATATACATACATACATACATACATACAGAAGCGAGTGCCGCGCGCCAAAAATTTTCACAAAGAAGAATTGAAAACGAAAGAGACAAAAATATGTGTATACAAATCAGAAATGGCACGCGCATTTCATTTTGTTTAAGAAGTTTGACTAAGGAGGTGCTCAGCAATGACATTAAATTTAATGTATACGAAATTTACATACAATGTGAGCACTGATAAATCAGAATTTCACGAATGTAAACTCAAGATGACCGGCCGTCATGCAGCTAATTTGATGCGGCACCTTGAACGAAAACATAAAAGCATTTTTGAACAAATTATTGTGAAAAAAAAGTTCCTAGTGTGGCAAACCAACACCAATCTATGCTCAATTTCGTGAGTGAAAGACTGATCAAAGTGAAAATCTCCAAAGAAGCTATATCGGATGCTTGTGTAGAGCTTATAACAAAGAATGGTCGGCCTTTGAAGATACTAGAGGATTCAGGCTTCCGTAAAATCATTGAGCCTTTGTGCAATGCCTTTGAGCCGCCACTTGCTATAAACAGGCAAAACTTTAGAGATGTAATTGCAAAAGCTCAACGCATACGAGAAAACATAATCAATGTTTTGCAGAATCGGTAAGTTCAGAAAAAATATGTCTGTACATACATATCTACATTCATGCATACATACATGGCTAGCTAAATATTTGTATGTATGAATTCACTTGCATATATACATATGTATATATGTATGTACATACCAGAATTGCCAATTTAGCTATTTTTCCCACCAGACATAGCTATTTTGTAAGCTCGAAAACTGGAGCCTGCAATTCTAGCTAATTATATGACATTGTTTAGTTATTTAACAGTCGATATCTGGTGGGAAAAATATCTAAATTCTCACTGCTGATACATATGTATGTACATATGCGCAAAATCGACGTACATGTTTATGCATTCATGTGTATGTATATATTTTTGCGGGTGTGATGTACTCGTGATATATATGTATGTAGTATTTGAAAGCCAATAAATGAATTGACAATCAATAAAGCATAATATTTTCTGTGTTATTTCAGATTGATATCCATCAAAGCCGATTGTGTTAGACGTTTAGACCGGTCGATAATTGCCATAAATGTGCAAATTATTTTAGAGGGCGAACTGAAGATCTATACACTAGCAATGAAAGAAGTCCATAACCAGCACACGAGCGCCAATCTCACATCAATTATAGTCGACGTCTTACAGTCCTACAATGTATCTATGCGTCAGGTGTACACCTATACAGTTGACAACGGAGCCAACATGGTTCGTGTGGGCGATATAATGGAAAACATTTGCAAAGCTGAACTGGATGATGCTGAGGGTGAATGCAGTTGCGACGCACACAGTATGGTAGATATGGATTTACAGGATAATCAGATAACTGCAATACGTTGTGCAGCGCATACGCCTAATTTAGTTGCCCTTGATTTCTTTAAAGAATTACATATTGATATGTCCAGAATTATATTAGCTTGCAAAGAACTACGAACTCCCACATGCCTTAATTTGTTGCTTGCAAGCAATTTAAAGAAACCAATTCTCGACTGTCTTACAAAATGGAACTCTACATTTAAAATGTGCGAACGCCTACTCGATCTCAAAGATTTTTGCATTGAGCATTCGAGCGATATAAAATCGTTACATTTAAGCCAAGCAGATTGGCAAAAAGTAGATGCCGTTTTTTCAGTACTACGTCCACTGTATGACGCTTCCTTAAAACTTCAGAAATCTGATCTCCTGCCTAGCGACTTTTTTGTTATCTGGTCGATGTTGTCCGACAGAGCCTCAAAATCACCAGGCAGGTTTAATGCCATTTTGTTAAAAATTCTAGAAAGACGTTCCGAATTTGTCATAAAATCTCCACCCATACCAGCCTCTGTGTTTCTAGACCCTCGATTCCAAAGTCTATTAAGTGATTCGCAAAAGCTAGAAGCCAAACAACACATTGGTAATATTTTTCATAGACTTCAAAGCTTAAACAGTGTTGAGGTTCCGAATTTGGCTTTGTCATTATCTATTTCAGAAGATGACGATGTAGAAAGTTATCTCCGCAATGTTAACGAACAGCAAAGTGTTTCAAAAAACAAAACGATTAATGACATAATTAGAGCCTTCGATGGCATTGATAGAGAACCGTCTAAGTCCAACATTTTAAAGTTTTGGACGTCTCATCAATGTAATCAGCTTAAAGCTGTTGCGCTAACTGTCTTATCAGTGCCATCCACTCAAGTCTCAGTTGAAAGAGCTTTTTCCACCTTAAAATTTATTTTGTCTGATCAAAGAAGTAGCATAGACAGTCAACTACTCGAAGACATACTACTCATAAATTTAAATTAAAGATTAATATTACACTTAAGTAAACAAAAATAAAAAAACTGAATATTTTTTTGTATATTAATAAAACTTGTTATTTTAAATATATTGGGTAAAACGTGTAACGAACCAAGGTTCGAACCAAAACCAAAGCCCGAAAACCTCGAACCTCAAATTTCCGAACCTTAACCGTTGGTAAATTTTGGTTCGAACCTGCAAACCGGAGGTTCCGAAAATTTTTTTGGGTTTGCAGCCATGCTCCTATTGTCTGCACTCAGATCCAGTTTATTTCAAATTTTTGCCACAACCACCCACGCCCCCCAAATAAAAATTGTTGAATAACTACCACAATTTTTGAGATATCGATCTTAAATTTAAAACTTACATTTATATTCGCAACATCTATAAGCCCTAAAATTTTCATCAAGATCGGATGATAAATAGCCGAGTTAAAAAAATGTTGCATACTTTTCGGCTGACCCACCTCAGGCACACAGGAAGACTATTAAACATTTGTTTTCATGAGTAACGGGTATATCAAAGTCGGTTAGAGCCGACTTTAACTTACGCTCTCGTTAAATTTCAAAAGATGACAGCAATTGAAATGATTAAAATAAAACTGCTAAGATAATCTTCATGATCTGCTAACACCGTGCGTTAAGCACTTCTTATTTATTTTGGAATAACCTGAGGATATATTCCTACTTTCTTCAAACGATGCAATCTTCTCTTTCTCACTTTAATGTCTGGAGCCTGTAAAAAGGCTTTGACATCATCTACTTCTACATATAAAACAGTTTGTCCTGATTCACTGACTGACTGACTGATTGGCAATCAACGCAGAGCGCAAACGGTAAGAGATAGAAGGCTCAAATTTGGACAGGAGTTTCCTTTAGTGGTGAAAGTGCGTACTAAGACGGGGTGCCGGAAAAGCGTCGGAAAAGTTTGAATGGGAAATTTTTTTTTCATCCGATTGACTTGAAATTTGGTTTGCAAGCAAAGTACGCTAAATAAATGGACACGTGTTTTCCCGATTTTGTAAAATTCGCCCAGGAGGAAAATGGCCAAAAATTCTGCTTGCAAAAAACTATTCAAAATAAACTGATATGGGGCGGTAACGATAACGATAGCGATAGACTATACTGATGACGCAGCGAAGCGCGACGGGATATATGCTAGTCAGGTATAAGACGAGAAGCAAGCCTCGAAACAAATACGTAATTTTTTAGGTAGAATTCCCATAAGATGTGTTGGAGCGATCATTTTCACTCGAGACTTCCAAGTGTAAAATTGCAGAATGAAAAATAAGTAAAGTCGCCTGCTAAAGTAGCCTGCTAAAGTCGTAAGCTTGTGAAACTGTTGAGATGTATACAATTATTGCGCCATAAACATCGGTCGGTTGAACATCGAGCTAGACATATATGTTTTTGAGCAAAAAACAATGAAGCCCAAAAGTACTACCAAGTTAGTGAAAACCACATCGGGTGTGACGAAAAAAATAGACTGTGCCTGTGGTGGCACAACTACTTCACGCGCAGCAAAGCCAGGCCATCTGTCCAAATCAGGTCATCACTGATATCAAAAGATTTTACGTGCGTCATATGTCGCACAACTCCTGGGTTGTCGGCAAGGAGTACAAAAATCCGTAAGTAATTCAGAACCCCTTAAACGCAGAATGCTGGTAAATTTGCTTCTAGTGCAGGTCGCAGATCCCAAAATACATCGCGTGGGCGAAAACGCACTAGAAACGCAGGCACGCAGGCAGGCTCGTCTATGACACGGCCAATACAAGATAGCTTGGCTATACCTCATGTAAACCGCAAATCCGTAAGAAATTCAGAATTAAAAAAAGTTGAAAAAAAGAAGAAAATAAATAAAAATCAGGAACTGACTGACCTGGGACGTGTTTTCAGGTGAGTCGTCAATTGATTACTGACTTCATAACATGATTGTGTTAAGGGCCATAGAATTAAAATCAAAATGAATTTCAAGGCCTACTTTGTAATAAATTATCTTAACCAGCGTTGTGCACAAAAGGGCATAGCCGGATTTGTAGGGCAACGGCTATGCGGGCAATGCTGTTAATTTTTTAAGTATGTAGTTTTAAAGGACATCAACCGAATGTAATTTAGCGATTTTTTTTAACACTTCTAGTACCAACTCTGAATTCTTAACAGCGATTTTTATCTTTTCAATCATAAACCTTTTTCGGCCTATCTATCCATTAAAAAATTCTAAATTGTTTTTTTGTTCAATGGTGGCATGCATACACTTCCTCAGAATAATTTTCCAGACTTTTTAAATGCAAGCCGTTACCTACAAAATTCCACGAAATTTTTAACACCATTTATTTAAGACTTCTAGATGAGGTTAAACATTCGTGTTTTAAATGTACAATTGTCATTCCAAAATATAATTTCTGTAATTTTTTCAGAATATTAAAAGTTGTGGAAGGTGGTCAAAATTAATTAAAACAAAAAAAATTTATATTTGTAAATTGTTTTACAGTGAAGGTTCACTTCATCTTCAAGATGTGGTGAATGTGGAAACAAAAGTTGAAAATGGGGAAATCCGTTTCAACGGCCAGTCCATAACAGAAGATTAGTAGTAGAATGCATGTCACCGATGAGCCACCGAAGAAGATAGAGCTTACATCGGCCACGGTTCCGTTTAAGGAAAAAGATACAGATGACGTTATTCGGCGCAAACAGCGCTCAGGGTACAAAGCATCACTAAAGTATCTTAAGACATTCGAGGGCAGCAAGTCTAAGTCACTGACAGCGATGTAGAAGGCACTGCGCAGGGGTGCTACGGCCGAACTGAATGCACTTGCAACCACGACGGGGATCACCAACCGAATCGAAGGCCGGTAAAGCATCCACGTAGGACACCCAGAAGCACTGCAGGAGATCGCTACCAACGTCGACAACACCCCCCTAGAAAGTAGGGACCGGTTGGCGGAAAGCGTGGTATCTCCAGGCGACAGCGATCGAAAAACTCATCGAAGGCTCCGGAGAACAAGGGGATTGGACCAGAAGATCTAGTGACTAGCTTAAGCTCGAAGACAGAACTTCAGGTGGCCATTATCGACGGAACCGACCCGACGAGAAGTTGCTAGTCATGGAGGAAGTCATTCTGCAAGCCATTCACGATGCCATGAATAAGGAGAAAAAATCGTTTCCCAGCTGTGTTAAATGGCATCTAATGGTACAGGGGAGTTCATTTCGTAGTTTGTACCATCGAGGAATCCCTGAGCATTCTCACTGACTTAAATCTTGGCGTTGGTGACCTATGGCCTGGAGCAAGAATCGAGGTCTTAAAATTGGAAAGCGTGGTCTGCGGAAAAAGTAGATTCGCTTACTTACTAAATAGCTAAAATATTCTAGAACTACAAGATATGTTGACTTCACTTCGCAATTTCCAAATCTGAAACAAACTTGAACTGGGTACGGTATACACCAATGTGCATGCAAAAATTTGTGTCTCTATCTCTTATGGTCTCTGAGATCGACGCGTTCATACAGACAGACGGACATGTCTATATCGACTCGGCTGTTGATGCTGATCAAGAATATATATACTTTATAGGGTCGGAAACGATTCCTTCTCCCTGTTACATACTTTTGCACAAACTTAATATACTCTGTATACCTTCGGTACAGAGTATTTTTTTAATTTAATTTTTATTTCGGTATTATCCCAATGCTACAGGTACATAAGTACTATAAATTAGTGCATCGGTCACAAAAACAGAGGGATCACAATAGATAATAAAAATACAAAATATATAAAAAGAAGAATGAAATTTAAAATACTTAAAATATAATCCTAACAAAACTAATGCAATACTAAACTTTTCTAAAACGCTTATAAAATCTATGTTTGTCTTTTGAGATGATTGGTTAACTGAGATTTAAAATGCGTTGCGTTCCCAATAGTTTTAATGTTATGCGGCAGGTTATTCCAGTAGCGGGCAGATTGAATGAAAAAGTGTTTTTCTGAGCTGGCCAGGCTTACACGCTGGCAAACTATGTTTTTCGTTCGTGTTGACACAGCAAGTTGTATATTGTGAAATAAACAGTCAGGCTCTTTTGTCGTTAGAATCTCATGGACTAGTAATAAAGTACGGAGTCTGATCCACGACTCTAAATTTAGGCCAAGAATTTGTTTAGCAAAGTGCGAGATATGGTCTCTACGACCAAGATTAAAATCATATCTTACGATTGAATTTAGCCTTTGCATACTGCTTGCGTCACTAATACCAAATATTTCCACACCATAAAATAGAGTCGGGATGAGACATGTTTTGGCGACCAAACGCCTTAGATGAAGAGGAATGAGTTTTTGAGTAAGCGACAGCTGCCTAACTAACCCGAATATTTTCCCGGACACTTTCGTAATGTGGTCGCTCCACGTTAGGGTATTGAATGAATAAATTGGATTCCCAGGTTAGTGGTATCCTTAGCATATTCCAGTGGAACATTGTTTATGGTAAGCTTAGGGGGATCACAAACATTAAAAGCCTTCTTGTAAATTACCAAACATTTCGACTTTTTAGGATTTAGCCCCAATCCATTTGCTTTAGCCCATTCGCCAATTTCCACAAGATCCCTGTTACAGATTCTAACACACTCATGTATTTCACTTAACGGTCGACTTACATAAAGTTGTACATCATCGGCATACAAATAGATATCACAGCCTATCAGACAGTCAGGAAGGTCGTTGATATACACAGAGAAGAGTAAGGGCCCAAGGACTGAACCTTGAGGAACACCGCGAGTCAGACGTAAGAAACATGACATACACGACCCCGAGACCACTGCTTGGTTTCTGTCCCGCAAATAGGACTTAATTAGACGCGTTGCAGTTGAGGAAAAATTGTTGAGATTTTTAAGCTTGGTACTCAAGATATCATGGTCAACTGTATCAAATGCCTTGCTGAAATCCAGTAAGGCTAATAATGTAACATTTTTATTGTCCGTCTGCCTTCGGATATCTTCTACTATCTTTAAAATAACTGTCGTGCAGATTCTGAACTTTTGATAACTAGATTGTAGTTGGCTTAACAAAGAATTGGTTGAGAGAAATGTCTGAATCTGTTTGGCCATTAGTGGTTCAAATCCTTTTGCCAAACAAGGAAGAATAGAGATTGGTCTGAACTCGTTTTTATTTTTTGGAATGGGTATAATTTTAGCAACTTTCCAACAATCAGGAAATGCAGAGGTTGTGAAAATCGTATTAAATATATAGGTGATATGATCAAGAAGCATGGGAAGTAATATTTTCAAGAATTTTGGATTAACTTTGTCTAAAATCGACATCCAAGTCTGATTTTAAATGAGGCTTTGCCTTCCCTACACCTAAGCTTTTTAATTCTCTCCAAGTCTGATTTGTTGTTCTCTTTTAGTCTTGATATATTCACATTTGGCAGAGCATATCGCTTTTGTTACTTTTGTTCGTAGAGACTTAAACTCCCGAAGTAGATAGTCCGTTTTGTAGCGTTTCCATCGTTTATATGCAGCGTCTCGCAACTTGATTTGATATTTAATGTCTGGGCTGAACCACGAATTTTGAGTTGGCTGAATAATTTAACTTTTTAATGGAACGCATTTATCGAACAGAAGCTCAATGTTTGTATTCAATACATACATTAGTTCGTTGGCGGTTGTGAAATTGCATATATTTCTCCAGTCACAATGGTTGAATTCAATCTGTAAGCTTTCGTAGTCAATTGATTTAAAATCTCTAAACCTAATTAAAGTGTCAGAATAATCCAGAGGAAGTTCATATGTCAAGTATATCAAATCGTGTTTGGAGAAGGCCGGTACGGGGATCTGGTCATATAATAATATAATATTTTGATCGGATCACTTACAAAAACGAGAGCGTAAGTTAAAGTCGGCGGTGCTCGACTTTGGTATACCCGTTACTCAGTGGGGTAAAGTAAAACGAGTAACGGTTATAAAAAATAACAGGTAAATAACAGACAGAACAGAAAATTAACAGATCAAAATAAGCATGTCTGTTTAGTTAACCGACACCGCGATAGTTAAGATATAAAAAAAGTTCATTTATATAAGTGATTGGGATTAGAACAACGCCGCTCGAATTGGCTTCCGATTAACAAAAAATCGGTACCCAGGGAACACCACGAGGAGGCCATTGCGAAAACAATGGGGTCACAACATATAAGGGAATATGGGGACCTACGAGTCGACTTGAGCTGATTAAACCAGTATGGCTTAGACAACTCCATGTTCCCCAAAAATTTATATTCGCGAAAAAAACACAGGGCGAATTATTTTAAATTATAAAAGAATAAAATTATATAATAAATATTAAAAATAAATATGTATTTGGGTATAGAAATTAAATATGAAATTGGGTATAGAAATTAAAAATGATAGTTATTATGAAGACTTAATGGACGGGAGTAGTAGAATGGTAAATATAGGAAGTGTATAATTATAGACCAAACGGTCCAAAAAATCGCGAAATTTACAAAATTGTTGTTTGAGCTTAGATATTTCGCGAAAATTTCAAAATTTTATGAGTTTTTGGAATCATTAAGATTTGATAGATGGCAATCGAAGACGCGTAAATGGTTAGATCAAACGGTCCAAAAAGTCTCGAAATATTTCAAATTTTTGTATGAGTTAGACTATAATGTAGAAGGATAAATTCAAGCGTTCCAAAACAACCGGAGCCACACAACATTTTATGTTCAGATTATCATGAAGATTTAATAGATGGCAATTAAAGAAGGTTAAATAAAAGAAGTCGGTCAATCGGCTTAAAGAAATTTTAGCATTTGCAATATTCTTATATGAGTTAAGATTAACATGAAGACTGGTAAATCGACGAGTAAATAGAAGGTGTAGATCAAAACTGATCAAAAAATAGCGAAATTTTAAAAAGTGGTCGAATGAATTTAGATTATCATAAAGATTGAATAGATGACAATCTTCACTTCATCGTTTTGTGCTTAAAAACCTAAAGGGGGCGTAGCAACGCACGCCGGGTACCTGCTGGTACTTAATAATATAACTAAAGTGCAGTAAAATGAATACACATACATATTTAATACATAGCACAAAGCCGTTATAAGGGTAGGTCCTCAATCAAAACCCCCGCAAAAACTTACTAAAATTCCACTGTGATAGCTATAAATAGTTTCAAATGTGCGCGCACTAGCTCTGCTATTGGGAATATTGGAAAATGCCCAATCAATATGAGTATTGCAATTGGTTGTTGAAGAATCCAATTGCAAAAGAGACCTGTATCTATTATTACTAACTAGAAAATTGTAGACAGTCCTACCACAACCTGAAAGTGCTCGAAGATCGATGTTAAAGTCTCCCAAAACTAAAGAATTACTGCCTAACAAACTGGAGTTTTCTTGAATTAAATTTTCAAACTCTTCCCTAAACTTAGGCAATGGATAAGTCGGACTTCTATACACTACCAAAACTCCTAAAGACTGATATTTTAACAGGGCAAACTCGAACACTGGTGATGCTAAATTGTCTGAGCTTGCATAAAAACGACCGCTAGAACAAAGACTAACATTCTCAAAGATTTCATTTCTAATAAATATGAGAATGCCTCTTTTAGGTCGAACTCCGCTTGCTACCGACGGGCAATCTAGTCGCACTGCTGTGGAAAAGCCCGGTACCTCATATATTTCGTTAGAGTATGTGGAAGCCTCGACGAAGGACAATATGGAAGATTGAAGCATAAGCTGGTCGGAACAAACATCATTAATATGACAGTGCAAGCTTTCAGTATTGTGGAAAAATACATTGAAATTGGAGCTGTCGAATAATGAATCAAAATGCGTACTAAGTAGCTTTTCGGTGCGAAGTATTTGAAGGTCTAGCTCTGCTGGTGATCCTTGGTCGGATCTCGGGGGAAGAAACTGCCCTACAATATAAAGACCTGCCGCACTTGTAGCCCTACTGCAACCTACATATAATGCTTCACGCTGCATTCTTGAATCAGTGTGGACCACCACCTTGGTATATGTAGCGCCCTGACTTTTATGGATCGTTATAGCTTCTGCAACTACAACTGGAAACTGTTTTCGGTCAATAGTGATTTGCTCGTTGGACTTATATTGAAAATTTTTGTTAATTTTCCGAACTGGGGTCCAAGAAGGTTCAGCACGATGGCTACATTTTGCACGAGCACTCACTCCTACGCTTTCTTCTATAAATTTTATCCAAAGAATTTCGGGGGCATTGGATGAATTGAATCCTATTTGCATAAGTATACCCGTGGCTCCATTCACGAGACCATCTGCCGTATCTACATTGACCGTCATCATATACTTGGCATTGGCTTTTAAAACAAGGGATGTGCACAATCCTTGTGTCTGCGAAGTTTTAAATCCTTTTACGTCTTCTAAACATCTGTTTCTAGCTGCTGCATTGAGATGTGCGGCTTTTACAAAATCTACAGCTTCTGAAATGTGCTCTTCAGTGGAAATCGAGGATAGTTTTACCCTGTTATAATATTCTGTTTCCCTATTACTTAGGAAAAGATGTATTGCATCATCTGGAACATGACTGGCATCAAAAATTCGGGTCCTAAATAGATCAATATCTTCTGACTTCATTTGGCCGGATGCCATGTTATTCAGTGCTACTGCAAAAGGTTGGTCATCTCGCTGTCGCATTATCTCTGTTAGCTCAAAAAACTTAAAACGTGCCCACAGAGAAGATCCAACGATGGCACTGTATGGATCATGCGAAGATGGGGTGGGTTGGAAAATCCAACGATCACCTACAGGGCGTAGTTGTCTAAGATCGCCGAACACGATGACACTAATGCCCCCAAAGGGAGTTTCTCTATTATTGAAAATCTGTTTTAGGCGAGAGTCCAAATAGGAGAACATTTTCGCACCGACCATGGAAATTTCGTCAATAATAAGAAGCTTAAGATCTATAAATCTTGTACGAAGAGTATTTAATAAGTCTGATCCTAAATCTTTAAATGCAGACCCGGACTGGTTCAGTTGAATAGAGAACATGGAATGAACGGTGGAACCACCTATTCCGAAAGCTGCTTTTCCTGTGGGAGCGCACAGGAGAATCTTTGCAGTTGTGGGGTCGCATCCACTCCTACTGTTGTACTCCAGGGAGAGGGACTGATATATTGCTGCTATAAGTCTACTCTTGCCGACACCGGCTCCGCCACCTACGAACTCATGGAAAACTGTGTTGTTCTTGGCATTGTGCAGAACATGCGTAAAAAAAGTTTTTTGCTTTAAATTTAAAGATCTAACTATGCTTGCCAAGTTTTCAGGGGATACAATTGGCGGTAGCCTTATAACTCGGACATTGCTATCCGGTTCTATACGTTGATCATTGCCATTTAAGTTCAAAAGATTAATATGAGAATTTATTTCCGGAAATCCGAGGACTCTAAATTCTTCATCTAAAACTGCATCTACCGCATGCACCGTATCATCTTCAACAGCCATAGCTCTTCTAAGCGCGTCTTCTAAATCTTCTAGTACGTTATATTTCTGAAATCCTGCCTTTATAACGTCCTCGTGAGTTTGGTAAAACTCCTCACAGTTTCTGCGAACTAACTCTGCCTGCTCATCTCTCCACGGAAAATATAACATAACTAGCTCCCTAAAGTAGTTCTGTCTATCTGTGTTAATATTAAAACGTCTATATCTAATAGTACAAGGCTTGCTCCGTTCCCTGATAAAACCACTACCATCGCGGAGAGGAATAAACACATCACCTAGGACCCCACTTTCTTCATCATCTTCATTATCAGCACTTTGACGAGTTGTTCTTCCTTTCTCACTGAATTCATAAAATGCGGAAAAGTCGGCTAAACACTGGGCCTCGAGGCTATCTGGTCGTTGCACATAATGATCTAGCAGTCCCTTAACAAAAATGTCAGTTGAATCCTGAGGCAAATTTTGAAGTTGCTGTCTAGACTAGAGCATTTTAACTCGAAGTTCTGGCAGATTGGTATTAATATATTTGTCTTTGTGGCTAATATGCGACATTGACATTCCTAGGCAACAATAGGCGGCTTCCTGAGCAGAAATCTCAGTGCCGCAAACAAATTTATGACCAATATACTGCAACTTTTGTCTCATGCTTAAATTGCCTCTTTCAATACTTGAAACGGTTTCGCGCATCAGCTTTGAAATGCCCCTTTGCGATTTGTTAATATAATTAACAATATAGCTGCAGCAAGCATAAGGATCTAAAATGAACTGAATGTCCATATTGGCCCTTTGCATGGAAAGAATGTGTTTATTATAAGCATTTATTTTAATTTCAGCGAAACTTCTCTTCAGGAAAATTTGTGGCTTTTTCAAGCTAGATCTAAGAGCATATATATAGTCCTCGTAGCTGAGGCTCACTTGTTCGTGAGAAAGAAAATTTTCAAATATGCTTAAATTACTGACAATGTCAGAAGAAAAGCGGGTATTTAGAACAGCTAATATCTTTTTAAAATTTTCTTGATGAAGAAGAACATTAGCAGCATCTTCTAGCAGTGGTTTTAAGATTTCCGTTTGGGGCATAGGAGGATATGGTATACCGAATCGACAAATTTCTTTTCCCCGCACTTTTCGCAAACACGAATGCCCATGATTATGGGTTTGGTATAAAATAAACGGAGCTAAATCAGCATTTGTTACATCTGTGGTAATAAACTGATCAATGAAGGCTACAACAGGTGGAATAGTTGCTTCATTATTAAAATCCACTGAAGGTGCATCATTCAGCCAGAACATACCGTGTATATGAGGCGAACCTCTCTGCTGAAATTCAACTCGCCAATAATACTTTGTAACGAAGTGCTCTCCGAAAACGCCCCCCGATTTTTTCATTATTTTTAAAAGTTCGCGATATCTGTAATCAAAATACCTAGCACATGTGACGGGGTCTGTTCTAATTAAGCGAGCCTTTTCACTAAACTGCAAGGTGGAAGCTACTTCTTCAGTTATATCTACTCTATCTACATTTCTCTTAAGAAGGACAAGCAGCTCTATCCACTTGGTTTCAGCAGCCGACAAAGTGATAAAAAAAGTGGGCAGGCCAAACTGACGAATCATGGCCATGACCTTTCTTTTTTCATCTTCCCAGTGAGCAGGAGACGTACGAATTCCTTTCAAGACTCTATAACCTTCATCGTGGCGAATTAAGTTTTCTACGTAGTCTTCACTGAGGGCGTTAGAAGCTGTAGTAGCGTGTGGAGCGGTGTGCTTACGTAAGCAAATGGAAGTGTTATTCCGAATCGTGATCAGCTCTAACTTTTTGTAGTTGAAAAATAATTTGTCAGTTCTGCAACCTCTTCTATCTACATTTCTAAGCTCAGACCTAACTACGGTTGCAAAGCTTTCAGAAGATTTTCGCTTGTAGCCAGCGTATAGGGTTGGAAACGCTAACTCTTCGGAATCAACGTCTAGAATCATGTCGAGGGGTCTTTGGCCTTCGCCTGGAGCAATTATGATTCTCTGCATGGCAACATCCGCTACCTGATTATTCTCAAGCAGAGTTTCTTGACCCCCAGGATTAAGCTCCTCGTCTTCGATATTCTCTTCTGAATGAGGTGGATGGGGTAGTGGCAGATTTTCTTCTACAAACTCTCTGTCTGCTTGAGATACTAGGAATGGAACAGTTTCGGATGCAAAAGAAGCCATCCACTGCTCATTAAGAGTGACATTATGCTTCCTATAAAGCTCAGTGTTTACTAAAAATCGAATTGCGTCTAATATTTTAGAAGGTCTAACGGTTTCAGTCATGAAATCATGACGATATTCCATCCTACGCTTAAGGTGGAGCTGGACAACCTCGGCCTCCTGAAAACTTCGTGGAAGAGAAGTCACGATATTGCTTACTGGAATAGGGACATTAACAACAGCTCCTTTTATGGCACTCTGACGCTCATGCCCGATCGACTTTATAATCATGAATGGAAGGCGCGGAGAAATCAGTCGTTCCTCTAAGGGCGTTAGTCCTTTAAGACAATCGGGCAGTTCCGGAAAATCTAAGCCATTCGCAATGGAGAATTTTGGTCTATTACCAGATTTAATATTTCTACAACAAGTCCTACAAAACGTAAGGTTGCCGTCAGCTAGAGAAAACTGACTTGCCAAATGTAAAATTTGAGCGCTAAATTCACAATTGACTTCTATGTAGTTAAGAGATATTTTGGTAATCTGTTTGGGAAACCACAGGCCTTTACAAGAAAGGCAAATCTGATCAGGACCCAGTTTAACTTTCCTATTATAAACTTCCATTTGTCTTTCTAAGCTCATGTTTCTGGGTCGTGCAGGGATCCTATCTTCCTGAGGGATATTCGCACGCTCGACTCTATTACGGGATGCATTTCGACGGGTTTCTGCTTCTCTATTTCTATTATTATTCCTATACTGACTAACTCTTTGACTCAGACTCCTATTCACATCGAATGCTGCTTGGCGTGCAGACAACCGAGCACTTCGTCGTGCCAAAGTGTTGCGTGCCCTCTCAAAAGCCCTACGATTTAAATTCGTCCTGGCCTGGGATCTACGTTGTCTATCCTGATCTCTTTCTAAGATGCGAAGCTCAGAGTTTGCTCTTCTAAGGTTCAAACGCCACTGGGTATTAGCTGCTTGTTCAGCCTGTCTAGTTGCCGTATTTTCCCGCCTCTCTCTATGTGCTTCTGTGTCCCGTCTTTGTTCGTTCTCTCGGAAATTTATACTCGTCCTACGGTTTGATCGACGCAAAGTGTTGTTGGCTTGTTCCCGCTGTCTAACTTCTGAATTCGCCCGTCTGTCTCTATGTGCTGCTGTGTCCTGCCTTTGCTCGTTCTCCCGAAAGTTTCTACTCGTCCTACGGGCCGATCGACGCAAAGTGTTATTTACTTGTTCCCGGTGTCTAGTCTCTGAATTTTCCCGTCTCTCTCTATGTGCTTCTGTGTTCTGTCTTTGTTCGTTCTCGCGGTAATTTGTGCTAGTCCTACGGGCCGATCGACGCAAAGTGTTATTTACTTGTTCCCGGTGTCTAGTCTCTGAATTTTCCCGTCTCTCTCTATGTGCTTCTGTGTTCTGTCTTTGTTCGTTCTCGCGGTAATTTGTGCTAGTCCTACGGGCCGATCGACGCAAAGTGTTATTTACTTGTTCCCGGTGTCTAGTCTCTGAATTTTCCCGTCTCTCTCTATGTGCTTCTGTGTTCTGTCTTTGTTCGTTCTCGCGGTAATTTGTGCTAGTCCTACGGGTCGATCGACGCAAAGTGTTATTTACTTGTTCCCGGTGTCTAGTCTCTGAATTTTCCCGTCTCTCTCTATGTGCTTCTGTGTTCTGTCTTTGTTCGTTCTCGCGGTAATTTGTGCTAGTCCTACGGGTCGATCGACTCAAAGTGTTATTTACTTATTCTTGTTGTCTAGTCTCTGAATTTGCCCGTCTCCCTCTATGAGCTTCTGTGTCCTGTCTTTGTTCGTTTCCCCTGTACCGTCGGCTCCTTCTACGGATCGATCGTCTTGACTTATCTATTTGTTGATTATTTTCCCCATCTGCTCTACGAACTCTCTGAGACTCTGCATTTATTTCCCTCTCTGCCTCTGCATATTGCAAGCTAGCCCTGTTTAGTCTATTTCTCAATCTGCGTCTTTGAGACTGTTGAAGAGAACTTTGCCTATTTAAGCGGGGCATATTCTCAAGGTTTAAAATATATCTTTAAGTGTAAAAAAAAAGAAGTAGAATAACAGATAATAGAAAAAACACTAGTCTTTACAAATCAAATATATATAAGGATAATTATTAAGTCAATATAAAATAAGAAAGAGTTAATAGTATATACAGAAAATTCAAAAGTCTTAAAAAAGACTGTATTACAAAAAGGATTTAGTTAAAACTTGCGATCTTCCCAGCAGCAAAGAGCAGCAGCAGCACCTCCAGCAAACAACACTCAAAAACGCGGCACAGTTAGGAAGCGCGCTCAGCTTATATTGAATTAAATTAACACAAAATTAAACTAACACAATAATAAGTCACTAACTGTAGAAAAATCGCAAATTTGTTAAAAAATTTTTGGCAAATCGCACAGAAGCAAGTGTTTACTATTCAAAGAATCGATACACACTGACATGTGATTTGTTTTTTAACACTAAACACCGCCTGGGAATTTTAGTTTTTCCCGCCTTTTTCAGTTTCTTTTAACTCTTTCCCCGCGCCCCCTCAACGACCCATCTATGACTCCAGTGTTGAGTAGTGCGCGCAGTCTATTCTCGCTCGCTGTTCAGCGGAGCCCAGAAATTCGCTGTTTTACAAAAAATCGACGTCCAAAAACTCTTTCTCTCTCACACCCAAACGTCCGTCACCCTCTCATCCATCAATTCGCATAGACAGCAGCAGCTACAAAATGCTCTTACAACGACACTTGTTGCTATAGCAACCAGACTGGGTTTTTTTTCGCGCGCTTTTTTATGTTCTAACTCTTTTTGCGCGCAAATCAGGACAAATCATGGGCGCCCATCCTCTCTCTCTCTCTTACACACGCCTTGCATTTTCGTTTGTCTTTGTCTGTGTGGTTTTTTGCGCGCCTTTTTATGTTCTATGCGCACTCCCCTAGAAGAGTGGGCGCACAGTATAAAGAGTGTTAAGTAGTGCGCGCACTGCATTCTCGCTCAGAAATCAGCACAAATCATGGGCGCCCATCAAAATTGTCTCTCACAAGCACCCTCCCCCCTCTCCTTCAATAAATGGTTGCGCGCGATAATAGCGTGCTCTCTCGATAATGCTCTCACTACTTATTTACGCACTTGTTGCTATGGCAACAGCCTGCCAGGGATTTTTTGTGGCATGCATTCCTCTTAACAGGTGAATTGGTACTAAAACCCGACTTTTCCTATATATTATCCAATTTTTCTAAAATTTTCACAGATTATAGACATTGGGGATAAACATGTTATTGTAAATTATGATCTCGATATCTTCAAAATTGTGGGAGTTATTCAACATTTTCTATTGTGGGGGCGGGGGTGGGCGTAGCAAAAATTTGAAATAAACTTGATCTGCGTGCAGACAATAGGAGTCTACATTTCAAATTTGGTTGCTCTAGCTCTTCTAGTCTCTGAGATCTAGGTGTTCATACAGACAGACGGACGGACGGACGGACGGACGGACGGACGGACGGACGGACAGACGGACAGACGGACATGGCTATATCGACTCGGCTGTTGATGCTGATCAAGAATATATATAGTTTATATGGTCGGAAATGATTCCTTCTGCCTGTTACATACATTTGCACGACTTTAGTATACCCTTTTACTCTACGAGTAACGGGTATAAATATGTCTAGTAAAGTACTATTTGAGTTTGTGAAGTGGGTGGGTTCCGATTCGTTGGCTATATACAATCCTATAGTTTTAAATTCGTTTAGAATGTGCTTCTCGCGAAGCATATTGCTATTAAGGTCACCGGTTATTATTATATTAGAATCATTTAGGGAGAGTTCGGTAATTTCATTAATAGCACCTGAGAATTCAATAGAATGTGAAGGTCTGTATATGCAGCCAATTAGGGTACGCTGATCTAATTTTTTGTTGGTTATTTCAATAAAAATGTATTCAATTAAACTGTCCGTCGGGTTAGTTCTTATAAGCTTGCAGCTTAGTTTTTTGCTGACATAAATAGCCACCCCTCCGGCGTGCCCCAGTCGGTCAGATCTATTCAAAAAATATCCATCACACTCAAATAAAACATCACCGGAACCACGAACAAACCAAGTCTCGGACACACAAATTACATCTACATTTGAATTTACAAAAAGGTGCCTGAACTCATCCATCTTCCTCCCTAAGCTTTGCGCATTTACATGTGTAATCTTAAAACTTATTTTCTGCTTGCTCAAAATTTTTATCAATCCGCTAGCCATGGAATTATCCGAACCCAACAGTGTTAACACTAGACAACTCTACTATGGGGAACGCACGCAGCACAAATTTAAGACAAAACGAGAGCGTAAGTTAAAGTCGGCTCTAACCGACTTCGAAATACCCGTTACTCATGGAAAGAAACGTTTAATAGCCTTCCTGTGTGTCTGAGGCAGGACAGCCAAAAAGTATGCAGCATTTTTGAACTCGGCTATTTATCATCCGATCTTGATGAAAATTGGAGGGCTTATAGATGTTGCGAATATTAATGTAAGTTTTAAATTTGAGATCGATATCTCAAAACCTGTGGGAGTTATTCAACATTTTTTATTGTGGGGGCGGGGGTGGGCGTGGCAAAAATTTGAAATAAACTTGATCTGCGTGCAGACAATAGGAGTCTACATTTCAAAATTGGTTGCTCTAGCTCTTCTAGTCTCTGAGATCTAGGTGTTCATACAGACAGACGGACGGACGGACAGACGGACATGGCTATATCGACTCGGCTGTTGATACTGATCAAAAATATATATACTTTATATGGTCAGAAATGATTCCTTCTGCCTGTTACATACATTTGCACGACTTTAGTATACCCTTTTACTCTACGAGTAACGGGTATAAAAATAGAGGAAAGCTAACTTCGGCTCGACCGAAGTTTTTATACCCTTGTAGCTTGTATGATTTTTATAAATTAGTAGCCCGATCCACTCAGCTCGTCATGCTGATCAAGAATATATAAACTTTGTGTGGTTGGAGATTAGAGGTGTAAAACAATCGATGGCACCATCGATTATAATCGATTTTTCGGGTTTTTGTAAACATCGATTACTTTTGGGACACAATCGATTTTTCACGCTTTTTGTGTCATATCTATCAGTTTTTCCTTCTCGAGCACTTTAACACTGACAGCATAAGCGCCAACTGCAAGCGTTGCGGTAAGCACTACAAAACCTGCGGAAACACAACGAACCTCCTTGAGCACCATAAACGCGCCCATCCGGAATACCTAGATGCTGATAAAATTCCTGAGCGTACCACTGTTGATACGTTCTTGCAAAAGCAACCGTTTTATGCAATTGGTTCGGCGCGAAAAGTAAGTCTCGATAAGAAAGTTATACGTATGATCGCGCGAGAAGTGCAGCCATTCAGCGTTGTTGCCGACGAGGGGTTCCGCGAGCTAGTCGAGGAGCTAGATGCAAGGTACAAGCTACCCAGCAAGGCGCACCTGAGGAACGTAGTTTTGCCATCGGAATACAATAGATTAAAAGCTAAGTTGATGATCGAGTTGGGCAATGTCGAACAACTAGCTATAACTACGGATTGCTGGACTTCGCGTGCAAATGAAGGGTACTTGACCGTAACGAGCCATTTCATCAATAATAATTTTCAACTCAAGTCCGCTGTGCTGTCAACTGAAAAACTTCTAACGGCGACTTACCACACTGCAGCCAATATTGCCGAGTCGCTTACAAGCATTTTACAAAGTTGGGCAATTTATAAGAAAGTGCACACGATCGTGACGGACAACGATGCGCCCATGAAAAAAGCCTGTGATTTGATGGAAATAATGCATCTACCTTGTTTTGCGCACACAATCAATCTACTGGAAGTCAGAATCATTGTGACCTCTGCGGATGCAAGTGCAAAAGGATTGTCGCATTTTTTAAGAGCAGCACAATTGCTAATGAGAAGCTGTAAGAGTTGCAAGATTGTAATGAACCATATGGGCTAGTCCATGAGGTGCCGACGCGTTGGAACAGCGCATTTATTATGATTGAGCGCATAATACTTGTTAAAGAAGCGATTGCTGCGGTTCTTCTCAAAACGAGGAATGCTTCGACTCCATTATCAGCGGATGAAATTCAATTTTTAGAAGAAGTATGCCGCATTTTATCACCTTTTTATAAGGCTACAAAACAGGTATCGGCGAACAAAACCGTAACAGTTTCATTAATAATTCCCATCATTTGCGAATTGCACGAGCAGCTGAACGTGGTAAGTTCAGGAGTGACTACAAAAACAGCGTTGAATCTTTGTTTTATATTAAAAGAACGGTTGCCTGAGCGATTTTCTGCTCATGAAAGCAGAACGGTTACTCGTCTTGCTACTCTGGTGGACCCAAGGTTCAAAAAACAGGATTTTTTGTCTGCGTCTAACGCCGAGCAAGCTGCAAAAGTCCTCGAACAGGAAATATGTTCCCACTTCAGATCACATGCTCCACCACAATTTCTAACACCACCCGCAACACCAAACTGTGAAGGTAAAAAAAATTAAGTTTTTACATTTCTGGCAAACAAAATATCACATGTCCACACCAACAGTTCTGACGCAATTGTATTGATGAGGCAGTATATTGGGCAAAACATTGCACCAGAGGAAACTGATCCTGTTTCATTTTGAAAGGTAATATACATTTAAATGTCTTCTTATATAAATTTAAAATTAATAAATCATTTATTTCGCAGGAACAAGCTGCTATGAGCGCTTTGCAACATGTGGCGAAAAATTTTCTTTGCGTGCCAGCTACCTCGGCTGAATCTGAAAGGGCCTTTAGCAAAGCTGGCCAAATTATTTCGGATCAAAGATGCCGGCTAAGACCAAAAATAGTTAATATGTTGATATTTCTCAACAAAAATATGAATTTATTATGTCAAGGATCTCATATCCTAAAAAAAAACACACTGAAGCGGTAATATTAACTGTTGTTAATATATTTTATAAATTTGTTTGTTACTTATATTAATATAATGTACATATATAATCGGAAATACGCACTGAAGCGAATATATTAAAGTTTATTTCAATTTAAAAATACAAATTTGCTTATTTTTCAAAATACAAGCGAAAATGGTATTCCAACTTTGCATTGCAAAATTTTGTTTGGAAAATCGATTATAATCGATTTTTTCAGGGGGAAAATCGAAATAATCGATTTTTCAAACCATCGATGATTTGACACCTCTATCGGAGATGCTTCCTTTTATGCGTTACAAACATCTGGACAATTTTAATATACCCTCTACAAGGGTATAATAAGACAAACATACAGCAAACTAGAATTAATTTTGGCTTAAGGGCGGTGTCCATGGGTACGGAAACGGCCGCGAAATGAAAAACTTTATATAAAAAAAACTGCTAAGCAATTTTTTCGTGTGGCCGTTTCATTTTCGGTTTCTACCAATCGCGAAAAATGCTTACGTTTGCCACTACGTTGTGTTCAAAGTTAATATCGCCTTTAAGTGCTGTTAACGCCTCTTTTTTGCCGTGACGTGAACAAAATAGGTTCCGGTTTTAATTTGTGCGGCCAAATTGAAACTGAGCGCAGCTAAAAAAGATTCCTGCAGAAAGCGTCGCCTAATGGCACTTTCTATGGCGGGCAAGCTGAATTTAATAAACGCCGTAAAAGTGAGGAGCGAGGTGCGGGACTTGGCGGATAAGCAACACTCGGAAACCCGCCAGAGAACACCGGCGGACCGGAGCACGGTCTGCAACATCATGTGGCGTCTCCTGTCACCACAAACCACAATCGAGGAGCTTAAAATCTATTTGGCCAGCATTCAAACACTTCACACTCCAGACCCCTCAATCAGTTCGATTTGATTCGCCTCAACTATGTCTTCGATCACAGCTACCAGACCAAAAGGAAAATCATTGAACAGCCGCCGGTGCTCAATGATCGCGATAGTAAAACGGCCACAAACCAAATGCCCGCTCCCAGTTCAGTGGACAGCGAACTGCTGGCCTCCCATCAAGCGGTAGTATGGCAGATAGTGCAGCCTCAATTGATCCCCTGAAGGTGACCGAGCAAAAGCGGATCGGGCAACAAGGTGTCCCCTACATCAATGCCAATTATATCAAGGTAAGAAATGGGCGAACCCAACTTCAACTTTATAAATCAATTCCATTTCCTAACGTTTCCCTGACAGGGCCCCGACTACGTTTCCAAGTGCTATGTGACCACCCAGGGACCGCTGCCCATTACTATTTTCGAGTTCAGCAGTACATCCAGAAGATCATCATGCTGACCTGACCAACTTAACGGTCATTTAATCGCCAGAATTGCGCGAGTTACTTTCCAATCTATATGAACGAAATCTTTGCAGTGGCAGCCAAGTGCGAGGTGTTCGTTAAGTGCCGCTGCTCGGGACGACATCGAACTGCATTTAATGCCATTGATTGTGCCAGACACAATTTTAATGAAAATGTCGGAAGAGGCGTTCACTGCGCTAATACTGCAGATTGTCAAAAGTCATAATGATAAGAACAATTAATTTATTATTAATTTCATTTAATAATAAAAATATATTAAAATAGCATATTAAATATGTTATGTTAAAAATCCTGCAAATTGTTGTTGATTATAAGTACGCGGGCATATTTAACAGCGCAAGGTTTCTTTGAAACATTTATCGACAGAGTAAATTGTGTTATCGTGTTATTAACATAGGCTTAGCAGACTGTTAAGAATCTGCGGAACATCTACATTTTCGCAAGAAATTTTTTGGCGACCCGTGGATACCGCCCTATAGAGTTTACGATTTCGCTGGTATCTCCGTACCAAGCTTTAAAAATAATCAAACTAGCAAATTTTTGACGGCTCGAGGTCATTTTTAATTTCCACATAACTTTAAACAGGAACACATTACACCACAAAGGATGCTGCTCGACTATACAGATGTTTGAAGAACCTCCCGGTTTCATCTTCAGTAGTACTTGCCCATCGACTGCAAACCAGCAGACAGCATTGATATGACTGCGTGGGAATTTCAAGACAGCATAAGTGCAAAAACTGACAGCAAATGACAACGCCAAGTTGACCAGCCTTCTCCGTGGTGATGTGTGCTCTTGCTTAAAGTTTTTGCAAACATAATATGACCTCGAGCCGGCTAAAACTTGCTGGTTCGAAATTGTATCTTTTATAAAACTTTTAAAACTACATTAAGGGCTAATTTCACATAGAGCTTCTTCCATAAAAACTAACAAATTACAGAGTAAATCCTGACCAACACATCTACTAACACATAGCAAGTATCAGGAAGAAGAGAAACCGTTCCAAAATCTTCATTTTTTTTCGGTCATATGATAAGTTGACCAATTTCCTATTTTAATGGCCATGTAAGCCACTTGCACATTTCGCAATATTACGGACCGTTTAATCTACACCTCTTTTTTTACCAACGCCTGCGCTTGAATGAAAATGGCAAATTTTGACTTTTATATGCGTGTCCTTAATTTCCATCTATCCAATCTTAAGACCGTTTGATTTACACCTCCTATGTACCCCCTGTTTACCCGTCTTTTTGATAATGTAAACTCAATTGCGAATTTTTTAAATTTCACGATTTTTTCGACCGATTGTTATACTCCTCTTATATTCACCAGTTTACTATTGCCGTCAAAATATTTTTAGGTCGTATGAAAAATTTGCCCGTTTGGTCTACAGCTTCTATTTACTCGTCTATAATTGCCATCTTTTAAATCTTTATAATAGCCCAAGCTCAAGTGAGAATACTTGCAAATTTCGCGATTTTTTTCCCATTATATCTACACTTTCTATTTACCAACGCCTGCATTGTCAGCTAAACATCAAGCGCTTTCATAATTACTTTTATAATAAGTTTGCAAATAACGCTGTTTTTCAGACCATTTAAATGAAAGTTATATAGCTTACTAGTATATAACCCGTCGCGCTTCTCTACGCCGCCATCAGTATAGCCTTCATCAGCTATGTGTCAATTATTATTTGACTTTTCCGAACTTGGGAGTTTCCGAATTTTAATATACTATTTCAACATTCAATAATATAATACAAACTGAGTTTTAACACAATCGGATGAAATAAAGTTATTTCCATACAGAGTTTTCGATTTCGTCCCCCGGGACGAATTTCCAACATCGGAAACTGAAATCACAAATTATTTGGCATTATATTTCTTACAAACCGAGTTTCGAGTCAATTGGGTGAAAATTAGTTCTATAATTGCGACGCCCCAGGAGCTCGCAACATTACTATATGTAATAATAGCACATTATTTCCACCTGAAGTCACAAATTCTCACTAATATTATTATTATTATTATAATTTGTCTATAACTACTAAGTAGCTTGAAGTGCAACATTGTAATTTCCTTAGAATTAGTTAAATAAAAGATTCAAAATACGCGCGTACAATCAAACGCGCGCCATCTATCGATAGCCATCAGCTGACGATAGGCAACTTCGACTGCATTGTTATCGGCAGCACGGCTATCGACGTCGCTAGCGACTGCGCCCAGCAGCCTATAAAATCAGTGCCTCAGCGTATTGGCAATTCACTTGGTGCCCGGCATCGGTCGAGTCAACACCTTGGAGCAGAAATTGTAAATTTTATTTATTTATTTATTTTTCTATTAATTTTTTATTATTTATTTATTAAAACCATTATCAATTCATTCCCAATCGAATCAGGTATGGACTCCTGCTCGTCTTGTGGCTCTACAATTGGTACAGCGGCTTGCAAATTTTGCCTTGACCGCTCCCCAAAGATAATAGTCTAACGGTGTCAAATCACAGCTTCTTGGCGGAAAATCTCATCAAATCACATCTAAATATTTTCATTACTTGTTCGTCGCTCAAGGCGTTCAGTTGATTTAATTTTATTTTATTTTCTTGTCTTGCATTTTTTGTACAATAGCTTTTGGGATCATAGGATGGTTCCTTAGAAAATATTTCTTTGAGGTTGAGAGTTATATCCATGATTTTCTTTTATTTTGTTGTCTTGAAATATTTTCCAATATCTTCTGGATCAGCGGATGCGTCTCACCACCGTCTGCCTCCTGGTAGAAGAATTTCTTTGAGGATAGGACTCATAAATATGACCTGATTTTTCAGTTGATTTAATTTTCTTGTCTTGCATTTTTTGTACAATATGTTTTGGGATCGTAGGATGGTTCCTTAGAAAGTATTTCTTTGAGGTTGAGAGTCATATCCATGATTTTCTTTTATTTTGTTGTCTTGAAATATTTTCCAATATCTTTTGGATCGGCGGATGCGTCTCACCATCGTCTGCCTCCTGGTAGAAGTATTTCTTTGAGGTTTAGATTCACATCCATGACCTGATCGTTCAGTTGATTTAATTTAATTTTATTTTCTTGTCTTGCATTTTTTGTACAATATGTTTTGGGATCATAGGATGGCTCCTTAGAAAATATTTCTTTGAGGTTGAGAGTCATATCCATGATTTTCTTTTATTTTGTTGTCTTGAAATATTTTCCAATATCTTCTGGATCAGCGGATGCGTCTCACCACCGTCTGCCTCCTGGTAGAAGAATTTCTTTGAGGATAGGACTTATAAATATGACCTGATTTTTCAGTTGATTTAATTTTCTTGTCTTGCATTTTTTATACAATATGTTTTGGGATCATAGGATGGTTCCTTAGAAAGTATTTCTTTGAGGTTGAGAGTTATATCCATGATTTTCTTTTATTTTGTTGTCTTGAAATATTTTCCAATATCTTCTGGATCAGCGGATGCGTCTCACCACCGTCTGCCTCCTGGTAGAAGAATTTCTTTGAGGATAGGACTCATAAATATGACCTGATTTTTCAGTTGATTTAATTTTCTTGTCTTGCATTTTTTGTACAATATGTTTTGGGATCGTAGGATGGTTCCTTAGAAAGTATTTCTTTGAGGTTGAGAGTCATATCCATGATTTTCTTTTATTTTGTTGTCTTGAAATATTTTCCAATATCTTTTGGATCGGCGGATGCGTCTCACCATCGTCTGCCTCCTGGTAGAAGTATTTCTTTGAGGTTTAGATTCACATCCATGACCTGATCGTTCAGTTGATTTAATTTAATTTTATTTTCTTGTCTTGCATTTTTTGTACAATATGTTTTGGGATCATAGGATGGCTCCTTAGAAAATATTTCTTTGAGGTTGAGAGTCATATCCATGATTTTCTTTTATTTTGTTGTCTTGAAATATTTTCCAATATCTTCTGGATCAGCGGATGCGTCTCACCACCGTCTGCCTCCTGGTAGAAGAATTTCTTTGAGGATAGGACTTATAAATATGACCTGATTTTTCAGTTGATTTAATTTTCTTGTCTTGCATTTTTTATACAAATTGTTTTGGGATCGTAGGATGGTTCCTTAGAAAGTATTTCTTTGAGGTTGAGAGTCATATCCATGATTTTCTTTTATTTTGTTGTCTTGAAATATTTTCCAATATCTTTTGGATCGGCGGATGCATCTCACCATCGTCTGCCTCCTGGTAGAAGTATTTCTTTGAGGTTTAGATTCACATCCATGACCTGATCGTTCAGTTGATTTAATTTTATTTTATTTTCTTGTCTTGCATTTTTTGTACAATATGTTTTGGGATCATAGGATGGTTCCTTAGAAAGTATTTCTTTGAGGTTGAGAGTTATATCCATGATTTTCTTTTATTTTGTTGTCTTGAAATATTTTCCAATATCTTCTGGATCAGCGGATGCGTCTCACCACCGTCTGCCTCCTGGTAGAAGAATTTCTTTGAGGATAGGACTTATAAATATGACCTGATTTTTCAGTTGATTTAATTTTCTTGTCTTGCATTTTTTGTACAATATGTTTTGGGATCGTAGGATGGTTCCTTAGAAAGTATTTCTTTGAGGTTGAGAGTCATATCCATGATTTTCTTTTATTTTGTTGTCTTGAAATATTTTCCAATATCTTCTGGATCAGCGGATGCGTCTCACCACCGTCTGCCTCCTGGTAGAAGAATTTCTTTGAGGATAGGACTTATAAATATGACCTGATTTTTCAGTTGATTTAATTTTCTTGTCTTGCATTTTTTGTACAATATGTTTTGGGATCGTAGGATGGTTCCTTAGAAAGTATTTCTTTGAGGTTGAGAGTCATATCCATGATTTTCTTTTATTTTGTTGTCTTGAAATATTTTCCAATATCTTTTGGATCGGCGGATGCATCTCACCATCGTCTGCCTCCTGGTAGAAGTATTTCTTTGAGGTTTAGATTCACATCCATGACCTGATCGTTCAGTTGATTTAATTTTATTTTATTTTCTTGTCTTGCATTTTTTGTACAATATGTTTTGGGATCATAGGATGGCTCCTTAGAAAATATTTCTTTGAGGTTGAGAGTCATATCCATGATTATCTTTTATTTTGTTGTCTTGAAATATTTTCCAATATCTTCTGGATCAGCGGATGCGTCTCACCATCGCACCCACATCGTATAAGTGCTTTTACCCTCCAAATGAAGCATAGAAAAACCTCATAAAATACACATTAAAGTTACTTTTCTAGGCACTTGAGGGGCTACTGAATCGCCTCCTTAAAGGCTCTATTCAGACGCATATTGGAGTGCAACTCTGGAAATGCTCAGACATAAGATCTTTTTATGAGCCCGTGCTTTGAGATCACTGAATGGGCTCCGAAAACCCTCAAATTTGTGTTTACTCCAAAAACGCTCTTAAGCTCGGCTCTTTTTAGACACATAAATGGGAGTGCTCCGAACTTGGCTTGCTGACGGAGCGTCGCGGCGCACACACTGTTAGACAGGCGAAGATCTGCCGAATTGTTTTTGTTTTTACGCTTGCACGAAAAGCGATGCAATGGCAAAATTTAAAATATCAATATATATATGTCTGCAGCTGGCGCTAGCTCGAAATCACACCAACAATTTGCAGACAGGTCACATATTTTATTCCTGCTTTGCCACTTCTTTTTCTTTTCTGCCTAATCGCTGCCGAAAAAAACGTTTGACTTAGTTACAATTTTATGTTGATGCTTTAGTTGTTATTGTGGACTCTGCTAAGTCGAACGCGTTTATTGCGAAATTAAATATTTGTAATCCGTGAGAGTCGTTAGTGGAGTGCGAATTAAAAATATCTTTGTGTTAAGATCAGGGAATCAAACCGAAATGAATTTCGGTTGTACACACAACTATAGTTTCGCTTCTTTTCATCAAAGGCATGCAAACACTAGCATGTACATGCATACATAAAGGCAGGCTATTTAACTTTCTAAGCACTTACATACGAATTAATATATGCATGACAGAAAAGTCTCGAAGCTTACATATGTATGTGCATTAGACTGAGTATCATTGTACATTGTACATACATATGTATATGTATATATTTCTGAAAGTAAATTCGTAAATATCAAACTCACCTTAATTTTTTGTCCACTCTCGTTTTTTAAGCAATTGCTTACATATTCTTCAATGTCAAAGGCGAAATACTTTCGATACACATTTGTTTTTGGTCTTGGCATTTTAAGCGATCGTTTTGATTGACTTGCAACTCTTAAATTAATTAAATAATATTTGCAGTTTTGCATAAAAAAGGGACAGCATCCGAAGAATTAGCAGAAAGCCAACATGCAAACACGGAACTTAAGCGAAAGAGCGCCAAATATATACATATTTATACCCGTTACTCGTAGAGTAAAAGGGTATACTAAAGTCGTGCAAATGTATGTAACAGGCAGAAGGAATCATTTCCGACCATATAAACTATATATATTCTTGATCAGCATCAACAGCCGAGTCAATATAGCCATGTCCGTCTGTCCGTCTGTCCGTCTGTCCGTCCGTCCGTCCGTCCGTCCGTCCGTCCGTCCGTCCGTCCGTCCGTCCGTCCGTCCGTCTGTCTGTATGAACACCTAGATCTCAGAGACTAGAAGAGCTAGAGCAACCAAATTTGAAATGTAGACTCCTATTGTCTGCACGCAGATCAAGTTTATTTCAAATTTTTGCTACGCCCACCCCCGCCCCCACAATAGAAAATGTTGAATAACTCCCACAATTTTGAAGATATCGAGATCATAATTTACAATAACATGTTTATCCCCAATGTCTATAATCTGTGAAAATTTTAGAAAAATTGGATAATATATAGGAAAAGTCGGGTTTTAGTACCAATTCACCTGTTAAGAGGAATGCATGCCACAAAAAATCCCTGGCAGGCTGTTGCCATAGCAACAAGTGCGTAAATAAGTAGTGAGAGCATTATCGAGAGAGCACGCTATTATCGCGCGCAACCATTTATTGAAGGAGAGGGGGGAGGGTGCTTGTGAGAGACAATTTTGATGGGCGCCCATGATTTGTGCTGATTTCTGAGCGAGAATGCAGTGCGCGCACTACTTAACACTCTTTATACTGTGCGCCCACTCTTCTAGGGGAGTGCGCATAGAACATAAAAAGGCGCGCAAAAAACCACACAGATAAAGACAAACGAAAATGCAAGGCGTGTGTAAGAGAGAGAGAGAGGATGGGCGCCCATGATTTGTCCTGATTTGCGCGCAAAAAGAGTTAGAACATAAAAAAGCGCGCGAAAAAAAACCCAGTCTGGTTGCTATAGCAACAAGTGTCGTTGTAAGAGCATTTTGTAGCTGCTGCTGTCTATGCGAATTGATGGATGAGAGGGTGACGGACGTTTGGGTGTGAGAGAGAAAGAGTTTTTGGACGTCGATTTTTTGTAAAACAGCGAATTTCTGGGCTCCGCTGAACAGCGAGCGAGAATAGACTGCGCGCACTACTCAACACTGGAGTCATAGATGGGTCGTTGAGGGGGCGCGGGGAAAGAGTTAAAAGAAACTGAAAAAGGCGGGAAAAACTAAAATTCCCAGGCGGTGTTTAGTGTTAAAAAACAAATCACATGTCAGTGTGTATCGATTCTTTGAATAGTAAACACTTGCTTCTGTGCGATTTGCCAAAAATTTTTTAACAAATTTGCGATTTTTCTACAGTTAGTGACTTATTATTGTGTTAGTTTAATTTTGTGTTAATTTAATTCAATATAAGCTGAGCGCGCTTCCTAACTGTGCCGCGTTTTTGAGTGTTGTTTGCTGGAGGTGCTGCTGCTGCTCTTTGCTGCTGGGAAGATCGCAAGTTTTAACTAAATCCTTTTTGTAATACAGTCTTTTTTAAGACTTTTGAATTTTCTGTATATACTATTAACTCTTTCTTATTTTATATTGACTTAATAATTATCCTTATATATATTTGATTTGTAAAGACTAGTGTTTTTTCTATTATCTGTTATTCTACTTCTTTTTTTTTACACTTAAAGATATATTTTAAACCTTGAGAATATGCCCCGCTTAAATAGGCAAAGTTCTCTTCAACAGTCTCAAAGACGCAGATTGAGAAATAGACTAAACAGGGCTAGCTTGCAATATGCAGAGGCAGAGAGGGAAATAAATGCAGAGTCTCAGAGAGTTCGTAGAGCAGATGGGGAAAATAATCAACAAATAGATAAGTCAAGACGATCGATCCGTAGAAGGAGCCGACGGTACAGGGGAAACGAACAAAGACAGGACACAGAAGCTCATAGAGGGAGACGGGCAAATTCAGAGACTAGACAACAAGAATAAGTAAATAACACTTTGAGTCGATCGACCCGTAGGACTAGCACAAATTACCGCGAGAACGAACAAAGACAGAACACAGAAGCACATAGAGAGAGACGGGAAAATTCAGAGACTAGACACCGGGAACAAGTAAATAACACTTTGCGTCGATCGACCCGTAGGACTAGCACAAATTACCGCGAGAACGAACAAAGACAGAACACAGAAGCACATAGAGAGAGACGGGAAAATTCAGAGACTAGACACCGGGAACAAGTAAATAACACTTTGCGTCGATCGGCCCGTAGGACTAGCACAAATTACCGCGAGAACGAACAAAGACAGAACACAGAAGCACATAGAGAGAGACGGGAAAATTCAGAGACTAGACACCGGGAACAAGTAAATAACACTTTGCGTCGATCGACCCGTAGGACTAGCACAAATTACCGCGAGAACGAACAAAGACAGAACACAGAAGCACATAGAGAGAGACGGGAAAATTCAGAGACTAGACACCGGGAACAAGTAAATAACACTTTGCGTCGATCGGCCCGTAGGACGAGTAGAAACTTTCGGGAGAACGAGCAAAGGCAGGACACAGCAGCACATAGAGACAGACGGGCGAATTCAGAAGTTAGACAGCGGGAACAAGCCAACAACACTTTGCGTCCGATCAAACCGTAGGACGAATATAAATTTCCGAGAGAACGAACAAAGACGGGACACAGAAGCACATAGAGAGAGGCGGGAAAATACGGCAACTAGACAGGCTGAACAAGCAGCTAATACCCAGTGGCGTTTGAACCTTAGAAGAGCAAACTCTGAGCTTCGCATCTTAGAAAGAGATCAGGATAGACAACGTAGATCCCAGGCCAGGACGAATTTAAATCGTAGGGCTTTTGAGAGGGCACGCAACACTTTGGCACGACGAAGTGCTCGGTTGTCTGCACGCCAAGCAGCATTCGATGTGAATAGGAGTCTGAGTCAAAGAGTTAGTCAGTATAGGAATAATAATAGAAATAGAGAAGCAGAAACCCGTCGAAATGCATCCCGTAATAGAGTCGAGCGTGCGAATATCCCTCAGGAAGATAGGATCCCTGCACGACCCAGAAACATGAGCTTAGAAAGACAAATGGAAGTTTATAATAGGAAAGTTAAACTGGGTCCTGATCAGATTTGCCTTTCTTGTAAAGGCCTGTGGTTTCCCAAACAGATTACCAAAATATCTCTTAACTACATAGAAGTCAATTGTGAATTTAGCGCTCAAATTTTACATTTGGCAAGTCAGTTTTCTCTAGCTGACGGCAACCTTACGTTTTTGTAGGACTTGTTGTAGAAATATTAAATCTGGTAATAGACCAAAATTCTCCATTGCGAATGGCTTAGATTTTCCGGAACTGCCCGATTGTCTTAAAGGACTAACGCCCTTAGAGGAACGACTGATTTCTCCGCGCCTTCCATTCATGATTATAAAGTCGATCGGGCATGAGCGTCAGAGTGTCATAAAAGGAGCTGTTGTTAATGTCCCTATTCCAGTAAGCAATATCGTGACTTCTCTTCCACGAAGTTTTCAGGAGGCCGAGGTTGTCCAGCTCCACCTCAAGCGTAGGATGGAATATCGTCATGATTTCATGACTGAAACCGTTAGACCTTCTAAAATATTAGACGCAATTCGATTTTTAGTAAACACTGAGCTTTATAGGAAGCATAATGACACTCTTAATGAGCAGTGGATGGCTTCTTTTGCATCCGAAACTGTTCCATTCCTAGTATCTCAAGCAGACAGAGAGTTTGTAGAAGAAAATCTGCCACTACCCCATCCACCTCATTCAGAAGAGAATATCGAAGACGAGGAGCTTAATCCTGGGGGTCAAGAAACTCTGCTTGAGAATAATCAGGTAGCGGATGTTGCCATGCAGAGAATCATAATTGCTCCAGGCGAAGGCCAAAGACCCCTCGACATGATTCTAGACGTTGATTCCGAAGAGTTAGCGTTTCCAACCCTATACGCTGGCTACAAGCGAAAATCTTCTGAAAGCTTTGCAACCGTAGTTAGGTCTGAGCTTAGAAATGTAGATAGAAGAGGTTGCAGAACTGACAAATTATTTTTCAACTACAAAAAGTTAGAGCTGATCACGATTCGGAATAACACTTCCATTTGCTTACGTAAGCACACCGCTCCACACGCTACTACAGCTTCTAACGCCCTCAGTGAAGACTACGTAGAAAACTTAATTCGCCACGATGAAGGTTATAGAGTCTTGAAAGGAATTCGTACGTCTCCTGCTCACTGGGAAGATGAAAAAAGAAAGGTCATGGCCATGATTCGTCAGTTTGGCCTGCCCACTTTTTTTATCACTTTGTCGGCTGCTGAAACCGAGTGGATAGAGCTGCTTGTCCTTCTTAAGAGAAATGTAGATAGAGTAGATATAACTGAAGAAGTAGCTTCCACCTTGCAGTTTAGTGAAAAGGCTCGCTTAATTAGAACAGACCCCGTCACATGTGCTAGGTATTTCGATTACAGATATCGCGAACTTTTAAAAATAATGAAAAAATCGGGGGGCGTTTTCGGAGAGCACTTCGTTACAAAGTATTATTGGCAAGTTGAATTTCAGCAGAGAGGTTCGCCTCATATACACGGTATGTTCTGGCTGAATGATGCACCTTCAGTGGATTTTAATAATGAAGCAACTATTCCACCTGTTGTAGCCTTCATTGATCAGTTTATTACCACAGATGTAACAAATGCTGATTTAGCTCCGTTTATTTTATACCAAACCCATAATCATGGGCATTCGTGTTTGCGAAAAGTGCGGGGAAAAGAAATTTGTCGATTCGGTATACCATATCCTCCTATGCCCCAAACGGAAATCTTAAAACCACTGCTAGAAGATGCTGCTAATGTTCTTCTTCATCAAGAAAATTTTAAAAAGATATTAGCTGTTCTAAATACCCGCTTTTCTTCTGACATTGTCAGTAATTTAAGCATATTTGAAAATTTTCTTTCTCACGAACAAGTGAGCCTCAGCTACGAGGACTATATATATGCTCTTAGATCTAGCTTGAAAAAGCCACAAATTTTCCTGAAGAGAAGTTTCGCTGAAATTAAAATAAATGCTTATAATAAACACATTCTTTCCATGCAAAGGGCCAATATGGACATTCAGTTCATTTTAGATCCTTATGCTTGCTGCAGCTATATTGTTAATTATATTAACAAATCGCAAAGGGGCATTTCAAAGCTGATGCGCGAAACCGTTTCAAGTATTGAAAGAGGCAATTTAAGCATGAGACAAAAGTTGCAGTATATTGGTCATAAATTTGTTTGCGGCACTGAGATTTCTGCTCAGGAAGCCGCCTATTGTTGCCTAGGAATGTCAATGTCGCATATTAGCCACAAAGACAAATATATTAATACCAATCTGCCAGAACTTCGAGTTAAAATGCTCTAGTCTAGACAGCAACTTCAAAATTTGCCTCAGGATTCAACTGACATTTTTGTTAAGGGACTGCTAGATCATTATGTGCAACGACCAGATAGCCTCGAGGCCCAGTGTTTAGCCGACTTTTCCGCATTTTATGAATTCAGTGAGAAAGGAAGAACAACTCGTCAAAGTGCTGATAATGAAGATGATGAAGAAAGTGGGGTCCTAGGTGATGTGTTTATTCCTCTCCGCGATGGTAGTGGTTTTATCAGGGAACGGAGCAAGCCTTGTACTATTAGATATAGACGTTTTAATATTAACACAGATAGACAGAACTACTTTAGGGAGCTAGTTATGTTATATTTTCCGTGGAGAGATGAGCAGGCAGAGTTAGTTCGCAGAAACTGTGAGGAGTTTTACCAAACTCACGAGGACGTTATAAAGGCAGGATTTCAGAAATATAACGTACTAGAAGATTTAGAAGACGCGCTTAGAAGAGCTATGGCTGTTGAAGATGATACGGTGCATGCGGTAGATGCAGTTTTAGATGAAGAATTTAGAGTCCTCGGATTTCCGGAAATAAATTCTCATATTAATCTTTTGAACTTAAATGGCAATGATCAACGTATAGAACCGGATAGCAATGTCCGAGTTATAAGGCTACCGCCAATTGTATCCCCTGAAAACTTGGCCAGCATAGTTAGATCTTTAAATTTAAAGCAAAAAACTTTTTTTACGCATGTTCTGCACAATGCCAAGAACAACACAGTTTTCCATGAGTTCGTAGGTGGCGGAGCCGGTGTCGGCAAGAGTAGACTTATAGCAGCAATATATCAGTCCCTCTCCCTGGAGTACAACAGTAGGAGTGGATGCGACCCCACAACTGCAAAGATTCTCCTGTGCGCTCCCACAGGAAAAGCAGCTTTCGGAATAGGTGGTTCCACCGTTCATTCCATGTTCTCTATTCAACTGAACCAGTCCGGGTCTGCATTTAAAGATTTAGGATCAGACTTATTAAATACTCTTCGTACAAGATTTATAGATCTTAAGCTTCTTATTATTGACGAAATTTCCATGGTCGGTGCGAAAATGTTCTCCTATTTGGACTCTCGCCTAAAACAGATTTTTAATAATAGAGAAACTCCCTTTGGGGGCATTAGTGTCATCGTGTTCGGCGATCTTAGACAACTACGCCCTGTAGGTGATCGTTGGATTTTCCAACCCACCCCATCTTCGCATGATCCATACAGTGCCATCGTTGGATCTTCTCTGTGGGCACGTTTTAAGTTTTTTGAGCTAACAGAGATAATGCGACAGCGAGATGACCAACCTTTTGCAGTAGCACTGAATAACATGGCATCCGGCCAAATGAAGTCAGAAGATATTGATCTATTTAGGACCCGAATTTTTGATGCCAGTCATGTTCCAGATGATGCAATACATCTTTTCCTAAGTAATAGGGAAACAGAATATTATAACAGGGTAAAACTATCCTCGATTTCCACTGAAGAGCACATTTCAGAAGCTGTAGATTTTGTAAAAGCCGCACATCTCAATGCAGCAGCTAGAAACAGATGTTTAGAAGACGTAAAAGGATTTAAAACTTCGCAGACACAAGGATTGTGCACATCCCTTGTTTTAAAAGCCAATGCCAAGTATATGATGACGGTCAATGTAGATACGGCAGATGGTCTCGTGAATGGAGCCACGGGTATACTTATGCAAATAGGATTCAATTCATCCAATGCCCCCGAAATTCTTTGGATAAAATTTATAGAAGAAAGCGTAGGAGTGAGTGCTCGTGCAAAATGTAGCCATCGTGCTGAACCTTCTTGGACCCCAGTTCGGAAAATTAACAAAAATTTTCAGTATAAGTCCAACGAGCAAATCACTATTGACCGAAAACAGTTTCCAGTTGTAGTTGCAGAAGCTATAACGATCCATAAAAGTCAGGGCGCTACATATACCAAGGTGGTGGTCCACACTGATTCAAGAATGCAGCGTGAAGCATTATATGTAGGTTGCAGTAGGGCTACAAGTGCGGCAGGTCTTTATATTGTAGGGCAGTTTCTTCCCCCGAGATCCGACCAAGGATCACCAGCAGAGCTAGACCTTCAAATACTTCGCACCGAAAAGCTACTTAGTACGCATTTTGATTCATTATTCGACAGCTCCAATTTCAATGTATTTTTCCACAATACTGAAAGCTTGCACTGTCATATTAATGATGTTTGTTCCGACCAGCTTATGCTTCAATCTTCCATATTGTCCTTCGTCGAGGCTTCCACATACTCTAACGAAATATATGAGGTACCGGGCTTTTCCACAGCAGTGCGACTAGATTGCCCGTCGGTAGCAAGCGGAGTTCGACCTAAAAGAGGCATTCTCATATTTATTAGAAATGAAATCTTTGAGAATGTTAGTCTTTGTTCTAGCGGTCGTTTTTATGCAAGCTCAGACAATTTAGCATCACCAGTGTTCGAGTTTGCCCTGTTAAAATATCAGTCTTTGAGAATGTTAGTCTTTGTTCTAGCGGTCGTTTTTATGCAAGCTCAGACAATTTAGCATCACCAGTGTTCGAGTTTGCCCTGTTAAAATATCAGTCTTTAGGAGTTTTGGTAGTGTATAGAAGTCCGACTTATCCATTGCCTAAGTTTAGGGAAGAGTTTGAAAATTTAATTCAAGAAAACTCCAGTTTGTTAGGCAGTAATTCTTTAGTTTTGGGAGACTTTAACATCGATCTTCGAGCACTTTCAGGTTGTGGTAGGACTGTCTACAATTTTCTAGTTAGTAATAATAGATACAGGTCTCTTTTGCAATTGGATTCTTCAACAACCAATTGCAATACTCATATTGATTGGGCATTTTCCAATATTCCCAATAGCAGAGCTAGTGCGCGCACATTTGAAACTATTTATAGCTATCACAGTGGAATTTTAGTAAGTTTTTGCGGGGGTTTTGATTGAGGACCTACCCTTATAACGGCTTTGTGCTATGTATTAATTATGTATGTGTATTCATTTTACTGCACTTTAGTTATATTATTAAGTACCAGCAGGTACCCGGCGTGCGTTGCTACGCCCCCTTTAGGTTTTTAAGCACAAAACGATGAAGTGAAGATTGTCATCTATTCAATCTTTATGATAATCTAAATTCATTCGACCACTTTTTAAAATTTCGCTATTTTTTGATCAGTTTTGATCTACACCTTCTATTTACTCGTCGATTTACCAGTCTTCATGTTAATCTTAACTCATATAAGAATATTGCAAATGTGTAGCTCAAATTAACAAAAAACAGCCCCGATCAGACTTTAATGAATTTCTGCAAATTGTACTTTTGTTCCTTGGCGAAGACATGCCCAATTATAACTTCAGCCCTCCAGGGGCCGTCAGTCCTGCTCGATGGATGGCTAAGACTATATACGGCATAAAAATATTTTTGTTTCTGAAGCATTTTCAATTGACTGAGAAAGAATTGAACTGGCTCCGTGATGTTTGCATTTTTATTGTCACGCTTTACATAAAGGTATGGTATAGCAGCACCAGTGCTATCGAGGCTCCTAATCAGGATATTAATTTTTTGAAATCGGCTGCGAAATAGTTCGATCCAATTGTGTCGCAGGCTTTAGTGGCGAAATATTGTGGGCATCTGTGGTACATCAGTGGCGAAACTTTATCCTTTTCGTTATTTTATCCAAATGTTCCTTTTGACATCAAACGTAAAATGGCCAAAATGATTCTTGAATTTGAAAAAGTCAAAGAAGAACTCGAAGAAATCCTTTTTGACATTGAGGAGGAGATGGATCAGAGCGATAATTCAGGCAGCTATTCCGAGGCTATAATAATAATGAAGTTAGCGAAGGACATTCCCGTACAGGCCAAATTGTCGACTATAAAGGAGTTAAAAGAATTTCTATAACATCAAATCAAGTAAATCAATTCATCACGTGAGATTTAAGCGATTTCGTGACGTGTGAAACGGCAAGATTTTTCAAACTTTTCGAATTGTCTACCGATTTCCTTTTAACCGATGCAGAAAGCTGGGCGGTGCGCGAAGACTACCAACTAACCCAAGAGATCTTGCACAACTTACATGTTGTCAACGATACAGCTGAAAGGGGCGTAAAATTAATGGAAGATTAAAATGATTTCTTATGCAGAAACGAAAAGGAAAAAAAATTGTATTCCAGGTCGTCAGCGCCAATCGGAAGGCATTTCCGCTATGTTATAAAAATAAACTAATTTGATCTGTGACTCCATTTGCGAAGAATGCGTTTAATAACTTGAAAATAAAAATCAGATTTAAATTAAATTTAAATTTTTGTATTCAATATGGTTTTTGTATTTTTGAAGTAATATGTAAATGTCATTTTTTTTAATGGGAGCAACCTAGGTATATTGCCATAATAAATCCATACAAACATGCATTTTTCATCATTTGTATGGAAGCCCCCCTAGGGGTGGCACCCACTGGGTGCCAAGAACAAATATGTTGGGAAGTGAAAAATAATGGGAGTTGGTAATACATTTTACCCTCCTCGAAGTGTTTTAGGGTGTTGGAGGACAATTTTTTAAAACTGTAATTTTTGTATGGGGACCCCCCTAGGGAGGGGAGATAGGGGGTAGGGGCCAAGGACAAAAATGTCGGGAAGGTAAAAATAGTTGGGGTTGTTATAATATTTACCAGGGCTAGGGGCAGGGCTTTGGAGTGGTAGTTAAGTGGCAGTGGTACGAAATCAAAAAAAACATACATATTTCATAAATTTTGTATGGGACCCCCCTAAGGAGTGGAGACAGGGTTGAGTGCAAAGAACAAAAATGTTGGGAGTCAAAAAATAATGGGTGTTGGTAATACATTTTATACTCCTAGGATGAGTTTTAAAGAGGTGGGGGGCAATTTTGTAAAAATGTCATTTTTGTATGGGGAGGAGAGATAGGGGGTAGGGGTAAAGAAAAAAATGTTGCAGAGGGAAAAACAATGGGGGTCAATGGTACATTTGACCCCACTAAAATCAACCCCTGGGCAGGTATGACCTTATATATAAATTTTCGACCATTTTTCGGGAACTTTGACCTTGATGCGGGATCACTTCCCCCCACCCCACCCCCAAAATATTTTGGCTCCCGCATTTTTTTACCCAACCTCGCAGATTGAGAGGCTGGAGCAAGCCGAAATAGAAAAGTCGTGCAGTAAAACATGCCTAATGTCTGATCGAGGAGGGATGTAAGAGCAAGAAACATATATATTAACATCGTGAAATGTTATTCGGATAGACACGAATTCAATGTTGAGAACATTTTCGGATATAATTATTTAGGCAGGAAGGGTGGCTTTAACGACAATAAGAACACCACCGCCAAGATGTGTAGATCGGTCACACCGATAGACGACATTGTCGTTAGAAAAAACTTCACTATCAGATACTGAACAGTTAAGCCACGTTTCCGAAAAAGCAATAACATTGGCTTCAAAGGAGAAACTGTTAGTATACAATCTATTAAGCTAGCCTAATAGACTGCGCACATTCTGATAGTGAATTATGAAGGATGAAGTCAGTTTTTTGAGCGATTGGAGGTAGATGAGTTGATCGTATTGGTATTGGTGTTAGACTTACCAATGTACTCACTAACAATTGTATGCTCGGGCCAAAGAGAAGACTCAAGCAATCTAGGGAATAGGGATTCTGAGATTTCAACCTTAAAAGAAGACATCCTTCGCTTCTTCTTAAATACAAACTTAGTGACGGTGAATTCGGTGACACAAGTGTTCAACCTGTGGCTTAGGTTTAATTTAACGTCGTTTGCGGTTGCGTTCGCATTTAAACGCTAGACAACTATGGCTTTTAAGGGAGCAACCCCAGATATTGGCATTGATCTTACGATTGATCTCTGATGATACGGCTGCACCAACGTTGGATGCATAGGTGGTCATTCGGCAGCTTGGTCGTGGTTACATCAGATAAATTACTAACATCTCCAGATATATTGGCAGTAGTAGAAGAAGCACTTGCCAATGCGTTATCCAAGTTGCAGTTGGGTACCGGGAGTTGGTCGCTAGTCGGCGTGAGAGTAGTAGCTTCCGATGAGCCTGCTATTGCGACGGCAACAGAAGCAGGAGTGGGAGGAACAGTTGCCAATTCACTATCCATGGGGGCAGAAGCAGGCTTTCCAGAAGGGACGGAAAAACCTTCAGCAGGCATGCCAATTGAAGAGTGGCTAGAAACTGTTGCAGTGGGGTCAACAGAAGCCGCTGTGCCAGAAGTTGGAGCTGGTTGAAGATCCTCCGCTGGACTGAACTGCATGAGGGTGGTAGGATCTGGAACTTATAAGATATTATTTGAAAGTGCAGATTGGTTCTTTTTCCTTTTTGGCGAGGCACTTAGCACTTTAAGATTCTTGAAGTTAGATTCTGCAGTCACGAATCTGTTTTGTAAGTCCTGGAATCCAGAATACAGGAACTGAAAATCTAGATTTGTTTGCCTCATCAACACCTTCATTTCCGATTCGATGTGCTTGGGCAAGTCCAATTTAGACCAAAGTTTTCTCTTATGCAGTCCGCAATTCGAGCTCCGATATGCCCAAGATTGGCACAAGCAGGATGAGCGATATTGACGCAGAGCCAGCAATAAACAATAGGCTGGTGCGACGTAATTTTATGATTGAAGACACAGTGTTCAGCGCAGCAGGAACTCATTGTTTTCAATCTATAAGACCAGCAGATTTAATTAAGCGCAAACGTGCAGACAAAGTGATGACCGGCGGGGAAAGCAAGCAGCAGATGCACTTCAGAGAGAGCGGCCACTAAGTTTATTGCAGTTGAGCGTAAGCGGGAACTAACTGTATAGCGCTCAGCTTAAACAGTTCTTGCACGATGGAAGTACCCTGCAGAGAAATTGTCAACTAGTAACAAAACAAAACTGTCCTATACCTAGTTGGAATGCTAGTAGAATATAACTGGTAGCAAAATAGCTAGATTCGGGTGAGTTGGGCAACAACAAATATTAGCTTTCGTTTGAAATCCTAATTTGAGCTAGTTGTAATCCAATTGAACTTTAACTGGTTGCAAACGAATTGGTGATGAGTGAGTTGACCGAAAGATTTCGATGTACTGTTATACTAAGCAGCGACACAAACAGACTGTTATAAGGAACACTCAAAGGTCAACTGGTATTTAACTGGTTGAAAATGGCTGCTGCAGGGGACAATTCTCTCCCGCCTATGACATCTGGCATTAATCTGGTTGCAAATGGCTGCTGCCGGGGACAATTTTCACCTTAGTCCAGTCAAATTAGGCAAAAAAAGGGGTCAACCTCGGAATTTGAGATGATAAGCTGGAAACTTCTGTACACCTTTGTTTTAGCGTTCTAAACGTTGTGCCAAAAGTCACATAAAATCTCGTGGCGCGTCGTTAGTTATTCAAGGTCAAAGGTCACAAAAATCAGCGATTATCTCCGTTTCTACATCTCCAATGGTGCACAGAAAAAAATAAGATCAGGTATTTCAATATCATATCAGTAATATCAATATTTGCATATCAAAGTGAAACTATTTAATATCAATATGAACCTATAATACCACATTGATACTAAAAATATTATATTGAAATGTGAAATGATCAAAGTGATGTGAAAAATGACCTAGTGATATGATTTCAGATCAAAGTAGACATCGAAATTCTGAAAGTAGAAAGAGACACACAGAGTTTCTCAAATCAAAGAGAGACAGCAATAGTCTATCTCGAAAAAAGCAAAAACAATGCTCATTGCTCTGCTGCCGCAAACGCGAAAACGAGTGCCGGTCGTTTTTTTTTTCGTGAACGTTTCGAAGGTGGCGTCGGGTTTGCAGCGAACTTCTAGATTCTTCTTGCGAATTTCGTCATTCGATCTGTGCTGGCGCGTGTGAGAGGTTAGTATAAAAAGATGCGGTGACTGAAAAAAAATGTAAACGGTAATAGTGAATAAAATGTGAATTGTATGTGTGTGTTTTCTTGTACTGTTGTTGTACTTCCAAATTTATAAATTGTAAAAAGGCTATTGCCTTTATTCAGTCGCTAATAGTGTGTACGGATATAATACACACACTCATACATACATATTGAGCGTGTTTTTTCACTTTGAGCTCTCTACGCAGTAGAAGTGCGTGTTTAAATATGTACATATGTATATATACATATTTTGTGTCCGCGATGCGTTTTTTTGTTCTGCCCTAGAACGTCGAACAACACAAAAGCATACAAACATGCATATGCAAACATGCGTACATACAAATCTACATGTAAAATATGCATGTATGTATGTATATGTGTGCTGTTTGATGTTCAAGGGCAGAACAAAAAAGCGCATGCTCAGACTTTGCTTTCGGCAGATTTCGCACACATGCACAAAAAACTTATGCCAGCTTAAGTATATTAATTTTGTATAATTTTCTGATTGAAATGGAAGACATCCAACTCTATGAGCTGATACAAAAACTAAACATTGAAAAATTCGTGTACGAAAAGTTAATTGGTAAGTTTTGTTTTGAAATAATTATTCTTCTCAATATATTAATTTTACAATTTTTTTAGAGTGTGGATTTAACTTCGACCGCCGTAATTACATTTCTTCCAGCGACAAAGAGCAGATTTTTCTAGAAAGATAATTGTCAGAATAATTGTATAATGTATTATAAAAATATTCCTTTGATATTATAAAAATAAAGCATTGGTACTACAATAATACCCTCTTGATATTTAAAAAATATTTCTTTGATAGTAAAACAATGTCCTACAGGTATTTTGAAAATATAGCTTTGCTACTATAATAATATATCATTGATATTAACCAATATCAAATTGTGGATCTGAAAAAATATCACGTTGATGTGTTCGAAATGTCAAAGTGATATATTCGAACATATCATCTGGGTATTTTTCAGATGAAGGCCGATTTGAATCTACAAAATATCAGATTGATACTAAATATCGCGTTCTTTTTTTTTCTGTGTGTAAACACCTATTACAAAAATTGTAGAGCAGCAAATTTGCGACAAATTTTGTCTTCACAATTTTTTCATACGCCCAACCTTTTTTGAGATAGAGGGCAGAGAGCCCGCAGTAGTCACCCATAATCCCAGTAATGCAAGGTCAACCGTGAATCTCAGTGAATAATACCAGGTACAAAGTTATTAAATCATTTAAATATAATAAAGTATAAGTATTATTCATTATATTTAATATCATTTTGCACATATCTTATATATTTATCTAATAATACTTACCTACTTGGTTAATAAAAACTCCTTAGATGACATACCTACACTGCTCGACAAAATGAAAGCCGGTCTTCACCCATTGATCCAAATCAAATTTTTCTGAAGTAAATTGGCCCGCTGATCACGAAAATCGCCATGAAACCAAATTCCATCGGCTAGTTATCGAGATATTATCGATAATCGTGTTTTTCGACTTATCAAAAGTTGTCTGTACATTAACTCTCATAACTTTGTGGTTTTTTATCCGATTTTAAAGTTCTAAAAAAAACTTGGACAAAAGTTTTGTTTTCAGATAATAATGTGCTAGGTCGATTGCTTTTGATGCAATCGGCTAAGCTGCAGAAAAAAATAGGTATATACACCATTGGAGCTGGCTATAGAAACGGAGATAATCGCTGAAAACTGATATTTGTGACCTTTGACCTTAAATAACTAACGACGCGCACACGAGATTTTATGTGACTTTTGGCACAACGTTTAGAGCGCCAAAACAAAGGTGCACAGAAGTTTCCAGCTTAATATCTCAAATTCCGAGGTGAAACCCTAATTTGACTGGACTATATGAATAATATCTTTTGTCTCATAACAGAAATGGAATGGGTTATTTTTTTTTGGTTAGGGTTAACCAAAATAAAATCCATTGCGGTTTCGGTTACGGTCACTTCAAAAATTTATTTGGGTTTGATTCGGATATACCGGTTAAAAATAACGGTTGTGGTTTTGGTTGGATACGCTGGTACAGACTATAAACGGCCAAGCTAACATCGTCTGCGCCGAAGTTTTTATACCCTTGCAAATGCAGTTTTTGAACTGTCAGAGTTTAAGAACGCTTACATAAGAATAAAAAATTTTTTGAACTAAAACCCATTTTTCGACAGATAACATCTGATTTCGACCAAATATCGCGAATCGTTTTGAAAACATATCAAATTAACAATCGCCGAGTTTAAGAACGATAAAATTTAAAATAAAAAATTGTTCCACTAAGACTCATTTTCCGACCGATCGGTCCTATGCCAGCCTTAAGTTATAGTCATCCGACTTCGAACAAATATTGCAAATATATTTTAAATCATATAGAATTACTCGTCAGTGAGTTTAAGGACGCTAACATTTAAAACAATTAAAATTTCTTCCTAAGAATCATTTTCGTCCGATCGGTCCTATGGCAACCATAAGATATAGTCACCCGATGTCGATCAGCTTTTTCAAATTAGCTTGAAAGCGTTTAATATTAAGAATCACCGACCTTAAGAACGATTTACTTGAAAACAAAAAGGTTTTTTCACTAAGACAAATTTTCTGACCGATCGGTGGCAGCTATAAGATATAGTCATCCGATCTGATCTGTAAAAAGAAGACACTGCACAAAATTTCAGCTCGATAGCTTTAAATCTGAGAGACTAGTTTGCGTAGAAACAGACAGACGGTCAGATGAATAGAAAGACAGACAGACAGACGGACGGACAAAGCTCAATCGACTCAGCTCGTCTCCCTGATCAAGAATATATATAGTTTATGGGGTCGGAAATGAATATTTCTATGCGCTGCAAACTTCTGGACAAAATTATAATAGCCTTTGCAACGGTATAAAAACAGCTTTCTGCTGCTACTGCAGTACTTTAATTCATACTAAACACACACTTTCGCAGTTACATACAGACTTTTTACAGGATCGACGAACCGAAAAACTCTGTTCGGCGCATGAGACAATCATGTCTAGTGAATAGGCCTGCCTTATGAAACTTGTTTCATTTAATCCATTTTGATTCTGCGTATGCTTTGCAAATCCGTTTCCTACTTGCTTTTCAACCATATGGATGCGGAACAGAAATATCGCGCGATTCCCTGACTGGAGAAGTCAAATTAGATAATTATATTTGAAATGTTTAAATTGGATGGGGGCTGGTCAGGACTTTACACTGTTCGTGTAGCGCCACATTAAATAGTTATCAGTAAGATGCAAACTTTGGCGGGTACATAGTATTAGTATCTTACAGTCGGTCAATACAAAATCTTCAAATTGTTTTCTGACGGCCGCTCAAAGTGTGCAAAACAATAAAAGCGTTTCTAAAAATCTGATCCGTGATGAATTGCCTCAGTTGAATGCTTGGTTCAGTGATTGGACATAGCACTATTAGAATGATATGTATCCTTCAGTGCAGCTTTCTCACCCGAGTGTGAACATGATGTTTGAAGATTTTTCGCTATTTACTGACAAAAATGGTTAAACTAAATTCCCCCGTTTCCGCCATTTCTGCTTCAGAAGCTTTCGCTTAGTTCATAATTTATATTTTATTGAAATCGTCTTCGCATATTGGTATCGTATGTAAATATATTTATATAGTACTGTTTATAATTTATATAAACTTGATTTTGTTTGCATTTGCGTTAATAAATTATAAGCAAGTCGACGGACGCACTTGCACTGGAAACATGAAAAATTTATATACAACAGGGGGTTGGGTTGGGGGGTTCAACACATTCCACATACTCTCATTTGGTTGGTATACACGCTTCTTATTACTATTACACATCAATCGCTTTAAGTACAAGGCAACTCTGCAATTTTGTGGGCGTTAAAATTAGTTCGTTGATTAGCAAGAGCAAAAAATATACCAGGAGTCGAGCATCGCGAAACGTGGACGACACACGGGGTTGGATTGTTGGGGTCATTACAATAACAATTTGGTCTTCTCTGCACCCGCTCGTTCTGGTTTCAGATACCCGCCTCAATGCCTCCCGCACCAACTCCTTCGGCATTCTTCTTGATCAGGCTCTCCCATTGGGCAATGAGGCGATGCGAGGAGGGCGCCTCTTCTGGCGTCAGATCACAGAGTTGGGCCAACGACATGGCTGGACGGATGCCGCCAAGAAGAGCCATTGCCATTGGACAGACCATTGCAGTTGGCAATGAGAGCCGACGCGTTGAGGCTGCGATTGCCCGAATACTTGGTGTGAATCAATTCCTGGTCATTACTGCAAAAGAAGAGTAAACAACTTATTAAACAGGAGTGGGCAACCAAGAAATGTTTGGATTATGGCACCTGTCTAGCTCCTGTGTGGATTGGGCATTGCGCATTTTACATGGTCCATAGCAGTGCTCTACCTCGGCGTCCTCGTCATCGTCATCCACACCGGCTTCGTCATCGGTGCTCAAATTGCTGTATATGAGGGGGAGAGAAAGGTTTAAAATTTCATCAAAATCAGGAAAATGTTAAGAATTAGTAAGGTAGTTGGGATTCCCAACGATTTTGACATAGAATGGAAATAACTAACTTGCAGTCGATAAAGAGGTCAAGTGATGAAAGTACCAGTAGGTACTGGAAACAACTGTAAAGACAACCAGCTTGTGTTGATGTTTGTTGGGGCTCTATTTGCTTAATAGTTTGACATTAGAGAGTTAGCTAAAGTCAGTAACAAGAGCACAATCAACGATCTAAACGGTTAAATTCATGCTTTTAAGGTGGTCAAACACAAAAAAAACCAATATGTGAAAAGGACGTTGACGTACTTTCGTACTTAGTTCTTAGTTCTGTCTTAAGCTTAGTACTCAGACAAACTATATCGATTCCGACGGGTGTCAACTCCATATAAAAAAGGGTATCGGAAAACTTTCGAAAAATTCCGGCAGGCCTCTTACGCTGCACTATGGTCCCAAAGTCGATTTTTATACCATTGCAAAGGGTATTAGAATTTAATACAAAACGCATAGAAATATTCATTTCCGACCCCATAAACTATATATATTCTTGATCAGGGAGACGAGCTGAGTCGATTGAGCTTTGTCTGTCCGTCTGTCTGTCTGTTTCTACGCAAACTAGTCTCTTAGTTAAGGCTATCGAGCTGAATTTTTGCACACAGTCTTCTTTTTACTGCACGCGGAACCGACTGGATCGGATGACCTTATCTTATAGCTGTCATAGGAACCATCGGTCCAAAAATTGATCTTACTAAGAAAAACTTTTTTACTTTCAATGTAAGCGTCTTCAAACTCGTCCTTTATTAATATTATATGCTTTCAAACAGATTTGCAAACTTTTGTAGAAATTGGATGACTATATCTTAAGGCTGCCTTAGGACCGATCGGTCGGAAAATGAGTCTTAGTGAATTTTTTGATTTTTAATTTTATCTTTCTTAAACTCGGCGATTGTCAATTTGATATGTTTTCAAAAAGATTTCGCGAAATTTGGTCAAAGTCAGATATTTATCTGTCGGAAAATGGGTTTTAGTTACAAAAATTTTTGATTTTTATGTAAGCGTTCTTAAACTGTGACATTTCAAAACAAGTAAGAGCGCTGTAGTCGAGTTTCCCGACTACAAAATACCCTGTTCAATTGAGACACACATGCAAACACACTCCCATACACAAACGCATACACACATACGAGCGCACACAAACACACACACGCGGCCTGCGCTCACACGCGGCCTGCGCAGGCAGCGCTGCCTGCATCTTGATCAGCATGACGAGCTGAGTTGATATAGCCATGTTCGTTTGTCCGTCTGTTTCTATGCTATCTCCTCCGTCAGTTTTAAAGCTATTGTAGTAACCAAACTTTGCACGAAGTCTTTTGGCACAAGGACACTGCACATTTGTCGGAACTGGCCGGAGCGGATGACTATAGCATATAGCTGCCATAGGAACTATCGGTCGAAAAGGTAGTTTTAGTGAGAAAAACTTCCTAGCTCGGCCAGGATGAGATACACAAAGTATTTCTAGTTTTTTGTTTTTAACAGTGAAACCGTTTAGGATCTTATTGCAAACATCTGTGGCGTGCCTAGTGTGGAAGCAGCAAGTCTGCTGATGGGTGAATTGTGGTAAACTCCGAAACAGCCGGTTGTCCAGACGTACCATTGCTATCCCAATAATGTTGTGAGTTGGCTCTGTTGAAGTGTGTTGATTGAATCATAATCAACCAATTTTGAACTTGCGCCAAGCTTGAAAAAGCAAAAAACTTTGACTAAACTGAAAATATTTTCCCCATTTTTATTTGCTTTAAAATATTAAAAGCATTAGCCAAATAATTAAAAGGAAATATGGAAAATACAGCCCAAGGTTAGTTGTATATGATTGTCATTAAGTTTTGTCAAATGTTTTATGTGTGTTTGTGCTGTGTTGTTTAAGGCGAACGTAACCTCAAATTAATTTTGATTCGTATCGAAAAAGTTAAGTAGATTTTGGTGGATTTTCGTAACTATTAATAAAGTCTTGTTTGTCAAAGTCTCTTCTATATAAAACGCTAATTTGTTTTTACCCAAAAAGCTTTTTGTTGGCCAGATTCCATAAACCTAGTAGTTGTCCAAATAATTGTAGTTTTGTTTTTTGGTCTTTTTTGCTTTAAATTTTTAAATTGTGTGTTCAATTCGCAAAGGTACCTCTGACAATTATCAAACAAGTTTCATAATTTCTTTTTTTGACAAAACGAGTTGGCAAGCCCATGCTTATTGTCGTAGCGAATTGTACTGAATCGGACACATTGGATGAAAATCTAAGATGAATCAATCAATATTATTAATATCCATTTTACGATAATTTAACTATCCAGTCCAAATGGATACCGAAATTATCCAATGGATCATCAACAAATATCCATTTTTTGTCTGTGTACCTCACCAAACTGAAGCTTTTAGAACAAAACCTGAAATTTGCTTCCCGACTTATACTCACAGCTTGTCCAGTGATGCTTTCAGCGTGTTCTGCCTGTTGAGCTTGCGCTGACGCTTCAGCTCTGTTTCGCGTGACTTCAGATCCTGCAATTCGCGTTGAATTTTCTGCTCGACAGGCACATAACCACGACGCAAGGGGCGTCCCTCCGAGTCTCGCTCAATGGCGGCCGGTGGATAGGGTCACCGTGGCAGAGCTGTTGCCCGTCTCCAGGAAGGCCATGGCGTTGCGCGTGTTTAGCTTAAGAGAGTTGTCATTGCTCGACACAATGGTCGAAACATTGGTGACCGCCAGGGGCGAGGACATCGGTACCGGGCTGTTGGGTCTACCCAGTGGCATTTTGACATGCGAGGCGATGAAACGTTGCATCACACCCTTGGTCGAACCATTGAAGGCGAACTGACGCTTCTGTTGGACACCATGCAGCTGCGGTGTGGAAATCGTACGTGTCATAAGCTTCTGCTGTGGCGGCTCTGGTGTCAGATTGTAGCAGTTGGGTTCAATGTAGCGCTGTTCTTGGCACGACACAATGTTGAGCTTCAGTGGCTGCTGCTGCTTCAACGCATTGTTATTGTTAGAAGAAGCCGAAATTCCTGAACATCCGAATGTTGCTCATCTAGACTCTCCTCCTTGTTGCTATTCACACTGGAGGCCAACGATGGTGTGTTCGAGTGCTCTTCGATGGGCACCAGCAAGCCGGTGGTTTGCACAGACGCAGGTTGAGCCGTCGCCAAAACACCCTGATCCTGTTCCAGATCTAAATCGGAATCGTTGGCGTTGCCATTGCCATTGGTCTGTACCGTGTAGGTTTCAAACTCCACAACTTCAATGGGTGGAGGAGCTGGGGTGACACCACCAACCGATGTGGTGGAGGATATTGTGGCCAGCTGTCGGTACTCTTCTTCACGTCGCAACACCTCTTTGATTTCCTCTTGAATGCGAGTCAAGGGATCGATTTTTTGCTGGAATAAAAAGGGTTAAATGGGCATTAACTATAAAAAGGTACACTGAGAAAAATCAGGAGAAATTATAAAAACTGAAAGTGAAAGTGGGAAATCCACTAATAATATAGGAAAATGGGTGTGCGACAGTGGGTTCAAGGTCGAACATTTTCGTTCATTCACGATGAAAGAAATGTTTTCCCTTAGTAATTTTCAGGTACTAAATCTGCTCCGATTCAAATTTAATTTGGCCTTACAAAAAAAACCCCGACTTTGAACCGTTTTGAAGCTTAGATTTCAACTGCAGCTCTAAAGTTTTTACGACCCATAAAATGGACGCAAAAATTTCCATTTTCAACTCAGAGATTTGATGGAGATGCTAACAATGTGCTATTTGAATATTCATTGAATTGTAATTTAAAGAATTCCCAGAGCTAATGTAAAATATTAGCATATTTTGATCCGTGTACTGCGCGTATCGAGTTATTTGAGCTTCATAACATCTGCGACCTTCCAGAGGAAGTGCTACTCGAATTACGCCCGTTTGAGCACAACATATTTACCGTTAACCCGTCAGCTCATTGAATGTAATCGAATATGCAACGAAACACGTATACCGATCGAAGCATGAAGGAAGGGCGGGGGAGACCACCGTCCCAATAGCCATTCACTTTCGTTTGGCCAACACCCGCATCGACAGAGAGGGAAGTGTATGCATCCAGAAGCGGTAGACGCCCTTTGGCCCGCTTACATCATCCGCTTATGCAGATCATATTCAATATTTTTAATGGAAATTCAATGACGAAAACCGCACGCATATGTACAATAGTAAGTGGAGAAGCGTCACCTAAGCGGATCACCAGAGTTGCGTGACAAATCAATATTGAATTCCAAAAACGAAAACAAAAGCTCATCCCATTGTTCCACCACAAGTTCAACGTTGGCTAATAAAAATGCTAAACAATTGAGAGTAAAAGTGTTTGAAAGTATTTGGTTGATGTTGCATAAATTTTTGGTTTTTGTCACATTTGATATACGGCAAACACCCGCCACTTCAGCCACCACATGAAGAGTTCAAAGCTATGGGATCGCCTGGAAATGGCAACGGGTGTTGTGGCGGCTTTGCGGTTGAGTGAACGGGCGCTAAATTAAAACACTGAAATGATAAACTACTCTTGAAAACGGCTAGAGGTGAAGTGTTCATAAATTCATATATGCGAGCGAAAGAGAAAACTTTTCCCCAGCTGAATGGAGAAAAACTGAAGCATCAACATGACACACAATTAACTTGCAACTCTTGCAATTCGATGATAATTTCAAATTGTGATTGTAGTCACCTTGCAATACGTGAGAACTTTCTTCAATTTATTCGTAGTAGATGAACATTTACGCAAGGTGACAATGGCTATGGGCACATTGAAGTTCGCCGTTCTGTTCATGGTTTTAAAGGATCGCTTTGAAAAAAATAATAGTTACTGTTCAACCTGCAAATTATGTGGAAAGACTGTGAAAACATCTGGTAATACAACCAACTTATACACTCAGAGAAAAAATAGAGAATTTCGCTCTTGAATCAAGAGCATTCGTTTTCAAAAGTACGGTGAGAGTGAAAATTCTTGATCCAAGAGCGAAATTCTTGATTCAAGAGTGAATTTTTGATCCCGACATTCCTGATTCAAGAGTTTCAGCTCTTGATCCAAGTATGAATAATTATTGATTCAAGAGTTTCAGTACTTGATTCAAGAACGAATAATTCTCAAAATAAAAAAATTAAAAATAATATTTGGGGTGGGGGGTGGGAGAGACACGACCGACCCGACCTGACCGACGTGGTGGTGTGTCCGCGTCTCGTCCCCCTCCTCCCCCGGTCCCACGCACCATTATCAAATCAACCACACCACTAACACCCCAACCACCACCACCCACCAAACTTTGTTTTAAACAGTGATTGATTTTGAGATAACCACAGAGATTTTTTTTTTTTTTTACTCTTCTGGGACTTGAACACGGTACCTCGAAAGACTGAAACACACACAGGCGACGGGCAGCTTAACGAGGTCAGCTAACTTCCTTAAGCCAGAAGACGCGACGAAATCACACTAATAAATAAACGCTTTCGTACGCATCGCACAACAACAAACTGCGCATGCGCTCTCAGTCTCTGCGCTCTCATTCTCTCAAGGACCAACTGCGCATGCGCCCTCACTCTCTGCGAGAGCGACTCCAACGCTACTCTCTTAAAGTTAAGTTGCCCTCACCCCCCTTGCCTATAAAAAACAAAATTGAGAACGTTTAGAACGAATTTATCTCGATTCCAAGAGCGAAATTTTTTAAAATTCAAGAGCGACTAATTTTTTTTTCAAGAGCGTTCGTACTCAAATTATTCGTTCTAGTTTTTTCTTAGTGTAGCCTTATTCCACTGACACATATATGTACATTCGGCCAAATGTACATTTTTTGACAATGCCTTTTATATACATTTTTTGCTCCCAATTTTCAACAATTTGAAAATATTTTGTTATTCGCCTAAAGGCCTCTACGCAGTTGTTAAGTAATTACTGTATCACAAAAAAATATTATATTGATTTCATATAGCACATTTAACTACTCAGTAGATATTGCCGGCAATAGTGTAAAGGTTCAGAACTTTGAATGAAGTATAGCAGACCTAACTCAAGTCCCAGTAAGGCATTATAGTTTTTATCATGGCTGCAAACCCAAAAAAATTTTTTGTAACCTCCGGTTTGCGGGTTCGAACCAAAATTTAACAACGGTTAAGGTTCGGAATTTTGAGGTTCGAGGTTTTTGGGCGTTGGTTTTGCATCGAACCTTAGTTCGTTGGGTAAAACGCAATATATTTAAAATAACAATACAATAGGTCTACACTTGACGCCAAGCTACATTGTAAGACTGTAAGACGTCGATTATAATTGACACGAGGTTGGGGCTTGTGTGCTGGATATGGACTTCCTTCTAAGCTAGTGCATAAATCTTTATTCCGCCCTATAAAAAAAGTCAAAAATGTCTAAATGTCAAATAATTAGCTAGAATTTCAGGTTCCGGCAAAACTGAATAGTTTTCAAGTTTCGAGCCTACCAGAGAGCTTTATCTGGTGGGAAAAACAGCGAAATTGACAACGCTGCGTGTGGCACACACTTCTGTCTGTATAAATGTATGTACTTTTGTTGCTGGACAAGACGGCTGACATGTTTCTACAGTAGCATGCACCGAGTGGCTTAGATTGGCGCATATGTATATGTATAAGAAAATTAAAACGTTCAATACATTGTGCGGTGTACAGAGGTGGTAACATTCAATTTGTAGTATATTACAAATTAATATCTCTGACTGGAAGTATTGTGGTCTATGTGTATGTAATATAAACTGCGCATAAGTATGAATGTATACATATGTACATAGGTAGGCAAAGAAGTACTACATACAATAGCACGCTCTGATTCTTCACGTATTTAAATTGTTTTACATATGTACAATGTACATTGTACATACATATATGTATGTCAACAACCATTGGGAGTGCGAAAAGGAGAAAATAACAAATCGAAGGCATTTATTTTTTGAACCGAACCAAAAGCTTGGGTTCGGAACGGGTTCGGGTTCATCCATTTTCGTCCTCGTGGTTCGGTTCAGGGTTTGGTTCACAGTAAAAAATAAACCGGAATTCCGGGTTCGAACCGGTTCGGTTCAAAACCGGTTTGCAGCCCTGGTTTTTATATCCTTGTAGAGGGTATAAAACAATTGTCCAGATGTTTGTAACGCATAGAAGGAAGCATCTACGACCACATAAAGTATATATATTTTTGATCAGCATGTCAAGCTGAGTTGATATAGCCATGTCCGTTTGTCCGTCCGACTGTTTCTATGCTATCTCCTACGTCAGTTTAAAAGCTATCTTAACCAAACTTTGCACGAAGCCTTTTGGTACAAATACGGTACACATTTGTCGGAATCGGCCAGATCGGATGACTATAGCATATAGCTGCTATAGGAACGATAGGTCAAAAAACTAGTTCTAGTGAGAAAAACTTTTTTGTTTTCAATGATAGCGTCTTTAAGCTTCCCAGTTATGAATATTATCGGTTTTTACACAATTTTGACGAGTTTGATCCAAATCTGATGAATATATCGTACAGCTGCCAAATAACAAAATGGCAAGCAAATGGTCAAAGTAGTGGCGCCATCTATTGCTGAGTTTGGAAAATAACTCGGCTAAGAATATTCGACGAAAACCATTTAAAACCTTAATTTATATATATTAAACAAGCTACAAGGGTATATAAACTTCGGTCGAGCCGAAGTTAGCTTTCCCCCATTTTTGTACTCTGTACCACGGCTGCACAGAGTATATTAAGTTTGTGCAAAAGTATGTAACAAGGAAAAGGAATCATTTCCGACCCTATAAAGTATATATAATATATTCCTGATCAGCATCAACAGCCGAGTCGATTTAGCCATGTCTGTCTGTCCGTCTGTATGAACGCACAGATCTCATAAATTGTAAGAGATAGAGGTTTGACATATATGGGATATATACTCCTTATACTTGTAGGCAGATCAAGCTTATTTTCAATTTTCGCCACGCCCCCTCCCGCCACCGCAATTTCAAAAAAAACATCACACCCCCACAATTTTGTAGATAGATGGTTCGTACATTTTACGCATACCATAGAGTTGAACTTCCTTCATTTACAAATACAATTATAACATTTCACTCACATCAAGACTGTCATAAATAAAAATAATACATTTTTTAAACGACGCGTTTAAAGTCCCCAATGGATTTAATCCAGAGAAAATAATCCTTTTAGTTTCGAGTTAGTCTAGTAAAAATTTTATAATTTAAAATGTTTAATAAAGAAATTCGAAATTATGATGAAATCAAAATCGATTGCAGAACAATTGGATCAGGGAAATGAACTTGTAAAATGAAATTGCGACGTATTCTCATCTCACATGGAAAAAATAAAAGATAACAATATGAAAATTGTACACTATAAAGAAAACGAAAATCGTATTTATTGAGGATATGACAGTACTAAAGTAAGTGAGCGATTGCTTCTCTTAAAATTGAAGAATATTTCTCTGTTCTTTTGAGTTGAAGACAACTTATTTTCTGAACATACAAATTTCTGGTTGCGTTTGATTTTGCAAGAGGCAAACGAGAGCAATGAAGAGAGCAACTTACTTCGGCCTGTGCTATGCCCATGCACGCGGCTAAGCCGCGCTGTGCGCATAGGCCGTGGGCACCCCTGATGCTTCCGTCTTATGACCCTTGTTATACGTCATAAAATCCTTTCCATTATTTGATATATTTTTGTGTACATCTTAGTAGGCCAATATTTACTGCAAATTTGTTTGCTTCAGCTCAACACAAGTTCTCTATTCATTCAGCAGTTGGCCCTTTTGAGGTGAACAACAACTATTTTTCATTGTTAATTTTTTTAATAAATATTTGATTTCTGACCTCGCATTACCTTCAAAAAATCTAAAAATTTTGATTGTTCACAATTCTCAAGTCTTTTTTTAATATCTAAGCAAATATTTTTCACCACAAAAGTAATGTGTGTTCGGTAGAAAACTTCATCAGTTGACTGCATTCAACTCCTCCTCATTTGTTTCTTTATTTCTTTTTACTTTTTATAAAACAAACTGGATGTGCAATTTCCTTACGGTATTGAAGCATTTCCTGGTCCGTTGGCCTTGCTGAAACTAATTTTCCTTTTTAGCTTTTAAACAGCTTTGATAGCTAAATGCCTTAGAATAATTGTACTTTTTTTATACAAAAATAATATTTATTTCATCTGAGAATAGGTCTTTAGATTGGAATTTCAAGCCAATGCTATAGATGCACAATTGTTGTTGTAAAAAAGAGGTTTTCTTGCTTTCATTCTTGTAATTGCGTCGCTTACCGGAGCTTTCTTCCTTCTATTAATGGGCAGCAAAATTTTTTGATTAAGTTTCTGCCAAAAAAAGTAAAACTTTTAAATGAAAGTGGACCTGATTACACTTAAAGTCAGCAACACTACACACAAAATAAGACGTTGGTAAAATGGTAACACTGATCGTGATCAAACTTTGCGCAAAGTCTTTCAGTACAAATGCGCTGTACATTTGTCGAAATCGGCCGGATAATTCGACTATAGCTTATAGTTGCAATAGGAACGATCGGTCGAAATACTAGTTTTAGTAAAAAAAAACATTTTTGTTTTCAATGGTAGCGTCTTTGTACTTTCCAATTATGAATATTATCTGTTTCAACACAATTTTGGGGAGTTTGGTCCAAATCGGATGAATATATCGTATTGCTGCCATATAACAATCTGTCAAGAAAATTATTTAGCTACTAGGTTTGATAAGTAACTAACTTTATTGAATAATAACTTAAGCTAACAATTATCGTTGAGTCGAACGGAGCGAAGCGGGAACCACCCGCACTAATCGAAGCCAAGCCAGAAACTGCGCGTCAGGGATGGCGCTTGTGTTGTCGTTCTGCTACTGCGTAGGGATGGTGCTCGAAGAATGGTGTGACCAGAGGTGGCCAGGGCTGCCACAGTACTCCCCCTCCAGAGACCATGTGGGAACGAATGATGTTCAAGTTTTGAGTAAGGCTGGGATGAATGTATGTCCGGGGTGAGCATCTACAGGATTTGCACAAGTCCCAATGTGGAGGAAAGCTTGCGAATACTTCTCGCTCTGATGATTGTGTCGAAGTTGGGTCGATGAATTGCTTCCGTTGAGTATAGCAACTGGGGAATCCGTAGTACTGAGCATGTGCACCGAGTACAGATTGGAGAAGCTGCGTCGATGGTAACCTCGCGTTGAGGCGTCGATGGTAACCTCGCGTTGAGGCGTCGATGGTAACCTCGCGTTGAGGCCGTTGCTTCGAGTGATGGTCGACAAGCAAGTTCGCCCAAGCTGGGTTGAGGTTGCCTCGGATCGATAAGCAAGTTCGTTTGATCAGGGTTGAAGTTGTAGAGTCAATAGTACTGAGTATTGTACCCCGAGTAGAGACTTTCGTGGTGCCTATCATTAAGGACTTTAGTGGTGCCTCTCGTTAAGGACTTTCGTGGTGAGATCGAGAACTTGTAGGTAGACTCAGGCTGGCATCAATTGTTAAACAAAGAGCGTCTCGAGTCGTAGCATGTTGCTGGTGGTCGGTCAGGTGTGCTGATCGCTGTGCATGAACATCGGCGACGACGAAAGATGCGATGAAGATCCAAATTCAGCTACGCGACGTACCTTCCATAAGTATGAACGATCGTCTGGCAGGCTGCGTACAATGTTAGATCTGAAAAATTAGTCGGATGCTTGACCAACGTGAGATCGGTTACATGTAGTTGAAGAGTCGGCTTGGCGCACACAAACAGCATGCGCGAGCAGCGGTGTAGGGCAGGCTGGGCGATGGACGTTTTCACACGTGGACAACCTGACGTGGAATGCTTTGGCTGCAATCAGGATGTGGACAGCTCGACGTGTAAGGGGCGACAGACAGGAGGTCGGTTTCATTTGCACAAAAAAATTGCTGTTTGTATTTGCGTGTGAGCGCTGGTAGATGCTGTCTGTGTGTGTGAATGTGTGTATGCATTGCCAGAGTCATTTTCAAACCAGGAGCTCTCCTTACAGTTGACGATCCGTTCCATTTACGCGGCGCCAGCGGAGTCGTAAGGTATCTAGTTGTGGAGACAATCCTGGTAATTGATTCGCAAATCGAAAATCGCCACAATGGCTTTCGAGGAAAAAACATGGCGCCTGCTGATCGTGTGTGTGTGTGAGTAAGCGCCAAAATTCGTTCGATCGCATGCTGCAGACGCCGTCAGCATGTGTGTGTGTTTTGCCGGCGTCATTCGTGTGTGTGTGGCCAAAAAGGCTAGAGATGTTGCTGTCGTTGAGTTTCTGGCTGCCTGTTGTCGAAATAGTTAAATTTAGTTAACTTAATACTGTTAGAATTTGCTGATCGAAAGCCGCATGTCGAAATGAATCCCACAATGGCGTCACTGTATGGGTGTGTGCGTGTGTGTGTGAATCTGCGGTCGAAATGTTTTACGAATCAGATAATTGTTGCAGAAATTGCGTGTTTGTCGTTTTTCAATCGTCGCGGGTCACCACATTAGCTACGAGGTTTTAATGTGTAACTAACTTTATTGAATAATAACTTAAGCTAACAATTATCGTTGAGTCGAACGGAGCGAAGCGGGAACCACCCGCGCTAATCGAAGCCAAGCCAGAAACTGCGCGTCGGGGATGGCGCTTGTGTGGTCGTTCTGCTACTGCGTAGGGATGGTGCTCGAAGAATGGTGTGACCAGAGGTGGCCAGGGCTGCCACAATTATCAAAGTTGTGGCGCAATCTATTGCTGAGTTTGGGAAATCACTCGGCTAACATTGTTCAAAGCAAAAATAAAATTTTTGAGTAAAAATCTTTAAAAACCTTCATTTACATAAATTTTACGAGCTGCAAGGGTATATGAACTTCGTCCGAGCCAAAGTTAGCTATCCCTTGTTTTTATACTCCATACAAAAGGTACACAGAGTATATTAAGTTTGTGCAAAAGTATGTAACAGGGAGAAAGAATCATTTCCGACCCTATAAAGTATATATATTCTTGACCAGCATCAACAGCCGAGTCGATATAGCCATGTTCGTCTGTCTGTCTGTCTGTCCGTCCGTCCGTATGAACGAAGAGATCTCAGAGATGGTAAGAGATAGAGGTTTGACATGTATGGGACATATATTTCTTATACTTGCAGGCAGATCAAGTTTATTTTCAATTTTTGCCACGCCCCCTCACGCCCCCGCAATTGGGAAAAAACGTCATATCTCCTACAGTTTTGATGATAGATGGTTCGTACTAGAGATATCTAGAAATCAAAATTATTTATCGATTTGCTGAAGGAATGATAAAGATCGGATGATCGATACTCAAGTTATGAGCAAAAAACGGTCAGTTAACACCCACCACCCACCCCACCCATAACCTAAGCATTGCGTTCAGCAGAAGCAATCTTAGTGAGAGAGAGAGAGAGAGAGAGAGAGAAGGAGAGACTTAGGGAGCGCACTGCGTTGTGCATTGTGTGTTAACTGACCAAATTCGAGCTGCGACATTAAGGGTGCAGATTATGTTATAGTCGGGCTTGACCGACTTTCTTTCTTGTTTTTTTTTTTAATTAGGTGTTACATTCTTTTAACCCGTCTTTATGTACTATTTGATATATCTTTCCTATTCTAATTGTAATGTTATCCCTATCTTCTATATTTTCTTCTTTATACGGGACAACATAGTTGTTATCTAGTTTGTGCACTGATTCGTTTTTTATAATAAAACTAAGTCTCCTTCTTCTAATAGAAAATCGTTTGTTTTCTTATCGTAGAGCGTTGTTCTCTTCTGTTTTTCCTTATCTAGCATAGTTCCAGCGCTTTTGTAGGTTAATTCTAATCTAAACTTAACTTCCTTAGCATACTCGTCTATATTGTATTAAGGTTCTATTCTATCTTGTTTGTTAAAATTAATGAATTGTCTCGGTGGCCTTCCGAAAACAAGTTTATATGGGCATTAGTCATGTACTACTGATGGGGTTGTATTGAAACAATAGGTGAAATAATTCAACCATATGTTCCAATCGTTTTTGTCAATCGAAATATACGAACGTACGTACTCGTTAAATGTTTGATGACTGCCCTCAATGGTACCAAGAGTTTGATGATGGTACGCTGTTACAGCGTAAGTTGGTTACTTAGCTTCAGCAACTGTTTTAGCACTTTTGTTTGGTACTACTATAGTGACTAAATATTTTGTTAAGTAGCAGATAATGGTTACTGCGTACTCATTGCCATTCTCGGTTCTTGGGAGTGGACCAATGGTATCAATCAGTACAGTATCAAATGCTGTTGCTGGCGTTGGAGTTATAATCAGTGGTGTCTTAGTATGTATGGTTGCTTTGGCTTGTTGACATTTCAAACAAGTCTTGACATACTTTCTTATTGTTTTAGTCATGAGGCGCCAATAAAAATATTTTCGTATTTTCGACAGGGTTCGCGAAATCCCTGAGTGACCTCTTTCTATTGATTCATCATGGTATTTTGACAGTATTGCTTTAATTTGAGTTTTATCATTTTTGTCTATAATGGTCAACTTTGGTAGTATGCATACTTGTACCTCCTTTAGAGTACTATTGCCCATTTTTATACCCTTGTAGAGGGTGTATTACAATTGTCAAGATGTTTGTAACGCATAGAAGGAAGCATCTCCGACCACATATAGTATATATATTCTTGATCAGCATGACGAGCTGAGTTGATATAGCCATGTCCGTCTGTCCGTCAGTCCGTCTGTTTCTATGCTATCTCCTCCGTCATTTTTAAAACTATCTTAACCAAACTTTGTACGAAGCCTTTTGGTACAAATACGCTGCACATTTGTCGGAACCGGCCGGATCAGATGACTATAGCATACAGCTGCCATAGGAACCATCGGTCGAAAAAGTAGTTCTAGTGAGAAAAACTTTTTTGTCTTCAAAGCAAACGCCACCAAACCTCGTATTTATAAGTTTTCTATGCTTTTTTTTCCACTAAGTTTCATGAAAATCGGCCAACTATATAGTACAGCTGCCATACAAAACATATGTTAAAAAAAAAAGTCTTAGTATGAAAACGTTTTTTGTTTTTATTGCTATCGCTCTGTTACTGATCAATATTATATGCAACCACACAATTTCGCCAAGTATAATCCAAATCGGTTGACTGTGGACTACAGCTGCAATAGGAACTATCGGTCGAAAAGTAGTTCTAGTGAGAAAAACTTTTTTCTTCTCAATGGTAGCTTCTTTATACCTTCCACTTGTGAATATTATCAGGTTCCACACAATTTTGGGGAGTTTGGTCAAAATCGGATGAATATATCGTATAGCTGCCATATAATAAACTGGCAAACAAATGGTCAAAGTAGAGGCACCATCTTATTGCTGAGTTTGAGAAATAACTCAGCTAAGAATGCTCGACGAAATTAATTTAATTCCTTAATTTATGTAAATTATACAAGCTACAAGGGTATATAAACTTCGGTCGAACCGAAGGTAGCTTTCCTCTATTTTTTTTTTCTTAGTTTTTAAAAAAAGGTTAAAGAAACCAAATTTTTTTGGTTATTGTTGGACATAAAGTAATTAATCGGGATCCGTCTTGTAAATTATTTAAAAAAAAAGTTTCAATATTAAACTTTATGTCAAAAAAAAAATTGCTTGCCCTTTTATGCCTTTTCTGAGAAATTTGAATTTTAGTTAGCGAAGTCAATTCCAAAATTCAAATATCGCCAGCCCTGGAACAGTAAATTTGTACCCTTGGTATAATATGTCGCCAACTTTACATAAATATTTTATTCATGGCCCGAAAATAATTAAGAATGCATTGCTCCCAATTGGTCAGTTAACCGAGGAGGCCCAGGAAGCAAGAAAAAAACAATTTCAAGTTTTACCGAGCACATTTTTCGAGAAAATGCAGTCGCGAAAAGTGCAACCTCGTTGTTCTGAATAGAACGTTGATGAACTCGGATCCTCTAGTATCGAGGCATTTCAAGAGTCAGGAAAACAAAATAAATCAAACGCCAAAATCAGCTTTAGATTTATTACAAAATGTACCTGAAGTAAAAGAAAAATACTATAATTTAAGTGATTTTTGGGACGAGAAAGCGATGAGGAATTAAAAAAATTGTTGAATAAAAAAAAAAAATTGGTTGTGTTGTTTTTGTTTATAATTATCCCAAAAATCTGAAAAGTTTTGAAAATTTGGCCCGATTATCCTTTGGAAACTATAAGAAATACTCTTCCGACTGTGATAAAAATAGTTTAAGTTAAGAATTTTAACAAAGAATCATTAACATTTTTATACACTTGCAAAGGGTATTATAATTTTGCCCAGAAGTTTGCAACGCATAGAAATATTAATTTCCAACCCCATAAACTATATATATTCTTGATCAGGGCGACGAGCTGAGTCGATTGAGTTGTCCGTCCGTTTGTCTGTTTCTACGCAAACTAGTCTCTCAGTTTTAAAGCTATCGAGCTGAAATTTTGCACTGAGTCTTCTTTTTACTGCACGCTGCTAATATGTCGGATCCGACCGGATCGGATGACTATATCTTATAGCTGCCATAGGAACCGTCTGTTAAAAAATGGGTCTTACTCAGAAAAACTTTTTTGTTTTAAATGTTAGCGTCCTCAAACTCGTCCATTGTTAATAATATTTGCTTTCAAACAGATTTGCAAACTTTGGTCAAAATCGGTTTACTATTTCTTATAGCTGCCATAGGACCGATCGGTCAAAAATGGTTCTTATTGTTTTTAATGTTAGCGTCCCTAAACTCGCTGATTACTAATTTTATTTGCTTTTAAATAGATTCGCCAAATTTGGTAGAAGTCGGAAGACTATATCTTAAGGCTGCCATAGGACTGATCGTTCGTAAAATGAGTCTCAGTGAGAAAAACTTTTTTGTTTTCAATTTTATCGTTCTTAAACTCGTCGATTGTTAATATGATTTGTTTTCAAAAAAAATCGCGAAATTTGATCGAAAACAGATGTTTATCTGGCGGAAAATGGGTTTTAGTCACAAAATTTTTTGATTTTTATGTAGGCGTTCTTAAACTCGGACATTTCAAAAACAGCATTTGCAAGGGGATAAAAACTTCGGTACAGACGAAGTCAGCTTGGCCTTCTCGTTTATTTATTAGTTCTAAAAAATAAATATTCCACTAAATATTTGTAACTTTAAAATTTTTTTTAAAACTCTCACAAAGATGGCATCAAAATATTTTTGCTAGAGGGCTCCGCTGAAATTTGGCGCGATTTTGGCTTTTTTCGCCCGACTGCGACGGCTGGTTTGTATATCTCTTTAAAAATCCGTCGGTAGCACAGAATTTCGAGATTCTATTTTTTTATTTGAAAAACTATTTAGAAGTTTTGTGTTCTGATAATGGTCCATCTCCACAAACAGGGTTGCGTCTCTTGCAAACAAATTTTCCATTTTCTAGTAATGAGTTAGATCAATGTTTAATTGAAATTTGTTGTTGAAATGTGAGTAATATTCTTCAAAAATAGTATGCAAAATTTAATACTTTCGCGACAGTCATGACGAAAAGCTTGGTAGCACTAAGCCCGTTTTTTGTTGTCAAATTTTAAAGGTAGCGCCTGCAATGCCAGCAGAGGTTGAGTGGCAAATTGGTTCTGGTTGATTCGGTTGGTTTTGCGAACAACCATTCAAGCGCAAGTTTCAATATTAAAATAAGTTAAATATTTGATTCATTTGATGCAACCTTTCTAGAAAGAAAAACAATGTGGTTTACATTTTAAAAAATCAGTTACTAATTTTCGATTTTCCAAATCTTTTTTTTCGGGATTGGCCTCAAATTCAAGCAATTTTCCGAGGATGCTTACAAAGAAATACAGAAACAGAAGATCCCAGCTGTCTAGAGACAAACCAATAAATAACACAATTGCATCAAAAATGTTGTGCCCCGTGTTAAATTAATGTTAAAAATGCACGAAAATAATTATAAAACAACAACAAAATTTATTAATATTAAAAGTCAATGCAAAAACATCCATAAACGTAGGGAAACCACCGGCATGGCCATTAAACGATAACTGGCCTCATCACTCTCCACCGGTAGCTCCCGAAACTGTCCACAATGACATGATGTAGTATATCGTTGTTTGTACAACTTGGGCGAAATTTCCCTCAATGGATTCGCTGTATGCGAACCAGGAGGCATCATCGCGAAATAGGTCAAAGTGAAGGCCTGGCTGGGTGGGGTTCTGAGTTTGACAGCATAAAGTATGTTGATCACCGCTCCATTTTCAGATTTATTGATGCGCAATTCCAATAACCATTGCTGTTGAAAGGCGCTGATTGGATAAGAAGCCAATGTAAGATCATCGACTGAAGTTGGAGATATTCTCCCAGGTTGCCGGCAAATTTCCACATCCGCATAGAAAACTTCACGGGCACTTAACTGTTGATGACACAATTATAATGGTTCGAGGGCCACGTGTTCCTCTGAGTCCTTCTTTTCTAGGGCCTGCAGAATCTCTTCACCAGACTTGCTTGGAAAATCGCAGCTGGCCTCATGCGAAGCTCTCTTATCATACTCTCCCTGCCAATCGCAACCCAAGCAATTGACAATTTACCACTCGTTTCTCGCACTCTTCATCCGTATGTTTGGCCAACGTTTTAATATTCACTTCCAGATTGCATTGTGGACAACTTTTCGGCAGCTGTCCAATTGTCTGACGTAGGATAGGATCTTGGCCTAAGTTTTTCCAGCTAATTGGAACACGACAGTAGGGACAAAGAGCGTTTTTCTGGGAGAGGGTAGCTTTCGCCAAAATGTGTGTCACGCAATCGTTGCTAACGATGTGACCCTCAGTGCATTGATAGCAATCATCTGGATGGGGCACCTCGAGGCAGACATTGCCCGACATTACGTCACGCAAGTTCTTGCCTAGCTCTAAACTGTTGATGGTCGTTGTGGAAACTTGTGGATTCAGCACCGATTCGGACTCGTCTTGATCATCAGATAGACGCTGCCTTTTTGTTGGTTGGGTTATGTCATCCATTGGCTTCGGATTCAACATTGTCTAAGGTTGTGATTTATAATAACTACGAGAAACTTTGTACTATTTTAGTTTACCTTTAAATGGGTTTTGATACGATGTGTGATTTATATATTGAGAGAATAAAAATTAAAATGTACATAAATGTTGGGCTAGAGAATTGAAATATCTAACCTGGTTGACGGAATGCTTCAATCATCTTGAATGTGGAAAACATTTTGAAATGAGCGACGGTGGTTCGGTTGGAGCAAATGCTTATATTATATTTTATTCTAGCTCATATTGGTGTTTGCTTTTGTATTAGCATGCTCAATCAGCCATGTGCCATGTGCAATGTATAAAAGGAGGGTCGATTTATATGCGTGGGAAAAAGTCGGTAATTGTCTATTATACGCCCTTCCTCTCCAAAAATTCGGGAATTAATTTTCCTCGATAGACCGTGATTTATAATGAATTTACGTGAAGAAATTAATTTTAAAGTTTCGGTTTTTCTCATGTTAGATCGATTCTCGAGTCGATTCTTTCCTTGTTCGATACATATTTGGGAACCTTTTGAGGTGTGGTTCAATACTAATACTTTTGCTTGTCTCATCTCCCCTTTTGTTTACTCAGGAAGTTGTTCTGAGCGTTTTCTCTCCCATTCAAAGGAGCTCTCTAATGATGTGGTATAGGCCGCTCTAATGGTGTGTTGGCCTAAGCCGCAGTAGGGTTCCGGGCCTACCCTTGCGGTGGCGGCACTCTTGCGCGTCAATTCGTTTGCGGATTCCGTTATGTCCCGGTATCTATCGTAGGGTCAAGTTGTTCCTGCTGCCTACACAGAAAAAATTAATGATATGATCTGGGGCTCAATATTATATTTTTTCATATCAATAAAAAGCCGATATGACACACTTGAAATTGACCTGTCCGAAATTATCAAAGTTCAATTTTCGACCATTTCAAAATAATTTATTTAAAGATCGAATTGATCTTTTATAATTTAATTATTAAACAATGAAAAACGAGAAGGCCCAGCTAACTTCGTCTGTGCCGAAGTTTTTATACCCTTGCAAATGCTGTTTTTGAAATGTCCGACTTTGAGAACGCTTGCATAAAAATCAAACATTTTTCTAACTGGAACCCATTTTCCGACAGATAAAAATCTGATTTCGACCAAATTTCGCGAACCTTTTTGAAAACATATCAAATTAAGAATCGCCGAGTTTGAAAACCATAAAAATGAAAACAACAAAGTTTTTCTCACTAAGACCAATTTTTCGACCGTTGGCTTTTTTAGCGGCTATAAGACCTTATCCTTACAGCGCTATTGTAAATCGATTTTATCCCCTTTCCAGCATGGATTTACAAAGCGTCGGTCAACTGAGACCAATTTGCTTGAATTTACTTCAATCGTTAACGATGGATTCCTTTGAAAAATCAAACTGACACCGACTTCAGTAAGGCATATCATTCTGTGAACCACGATCTTCTCCTTTTTAATCTTGATCGTTTAGGATTTCCTTCCTCTTTTCTGCTTTGGATTTCGTCCTATTCAAAAGATAGAACTCAAAAAGTCCTGCTTCGCTCTAATACTTCAAAACCTGTCTTTGTCACTTCTGGTGTGCCGCAAGGTAGCCACCTCGGGCCTTTGTTTTTTACTCTTTCTATACCCTGTTCCTATTAAAATGGGAAAAGGGGATCATGAAGTTGTGCAAATGTATGTAAGAACCAGAAGGAAGTTTCTCCGATCCTATAAAGTATATATATTGTTGATCAGCATCAACACCCAAGTCGATATAGACATGTCCGTCTGTCGTTTGAACGCGTCGATCTCAGAGACTATAAAAGATAGAGACAAGCACATGGCATGCACATAGGTGTATACCGTACTCAGATCAAGTTTGTATCAGATTTTAAAAAAATCCCCCCCTTCTCCCTTTAAGGTTGTATCCAGCACTGCGGAAAATTCCAGCCAGGAATTTGCAATTTATTTCTTGTGTGTGTGGAACATAACTAAAGCAGGGTGACCATGCACCTAAAAGGTGCAAGGTCACTCTGTTTAATCAGCTGTTAAGCACTGATAATTATTTGAATTTAAATTAATGTAAAGAGAATAAAAATTATATTTTCCGGGGGAAGCGTGCATCGCGGAGTAGGTGCTACTTTATGCTATATTAGAGGATGATAGGCCGATGGCTGAGCATGACACTTTGCCCGGATGGCGCAAATCATTAATGCAGCATGTTATCTGCACAACTTTAAAATGCTATAATCTCCAAAGTAGTATGACTTATCGGTTGGTTGCCAATCAAATACAATACATACATTCACATTAATATTAAGGATTTTGTCAACTCAGAGGGCAGATCAGTACTTGGTTTTGGTCGATGGGCGAACAGCTGGAACATACCCGTTAATCGTTCAAAGAGTCAACACGATCGCTATGAGACCCGCAAAAGTTGCTCGAGTGCGACTCCTAGGATCAATATTCCCACATACGGATACCGCGGTTAAATACCTTGGCTTGTCTCTGGACCGCCGCTTGACCAGGAAAGTCTATCTGACTCGGGCAGCAGCTACGGTTGCAGCCTCGTAGTGGTATTTCGCTGCGATCCAAAATCCTTGATCATCTTGCTTTCCTGGACCAGGGGATCCCGGTATGGGGTACGGAATGCTCCACTGCTTTCAATAAACTAGAGTCTTTTATGTGAGGTCCCTAGCATGTGTGCATACAACTAAATACCACGATTTGGACGCTTGCCATTATGAGCCCAATTCAATATGTATGCATCCTGACCGACTAGTGGCCCACTCGCATAGACTTGCATCTGATCTGGCGACAAACAGGCTCAACCTACGACATCCCATCGACCTTTGTGTCCATGGAGGGCATCTCTCAGGCCGCCTCAGCAATTTGGCATAAGTGTCCCCTTGGCTATATCCCCTACCAATCTCTGCACTCTGCTGGTTCCCCAGCATAACAAAAACAAAGATGCATTCCCCCCAAATTTTCGGTCATCACGTCCAAAATAATTGTAAGCAATATATTCCTGAGCTGTGTATCAGCTGTTCTCTCGATCCACACGCGCTATCGATAGGCCAACTATCGATAAGAAACTGTGGGTTTCGTTCATGTTGCTGGATACTCAAGCAACGAAAAGGTACACTAAAAATTCCTGGCACAGTTTTTTTTATATGAAGTTTGGCAGGAATTTTTAGTTTCCGCGGTGCTGGATACCCGGCTTTAACCGCAAAAAACTGTCACAGCCACAATTTTAAAGTTAGATCCTCGTGGCTGAATATATATTATTCTAGGCCTTATATCTAACTACTCTCAAAAGGAAAATAAGATCCCAGCAAAAACACCAAAGTTATTAAAAAATTTTGCTAATGGGAGCGGGATGACGGCCACTGCATGCAGGCAGCATTCCGCGTGTGAGCGCGCGTGCGTGTGTGTGTGTGCGCGCATGTGTGTGTATGCGTTTGTGTAAGCATTTGTATGTGTGTCGCAATTGAACAGGGTATTTTATAGTCGGGAAACTCGACTACATCGCACTGACTTGTTATTAATTATCTCCCCACAATAATATCTTAATCTCGGATACTTATGTACGCCGATGATGTAAAACTTATTTTATCTTTCAACGACACGATGCATTCCATCAGATTGCAAGATGATTTAAACTGGCGATTAAAAAAACTCATCGCCTACGGACTAAAAACCTCCTCTTATTTTAATTGCCACTTCGTCTAAAAGACACAAATGATGTAGCATTGGCAGGAGTAATAAATCAGTTCCGCATGGAATACCAATAGCCTTAAGCCCCATACAGACATCCGAAGCAACGAGAAGTTTCATATAAAAATTGAGGGAAGAAGAAGCAGAAGTTACAACTTCGCCACTTGAACTTTTTGCAACTACGGAGATAAGAATTTGAATGTCACCCTTAACAGTCAATGCTACGCTTAACAGCACATTTGTGGAGACTATGTTAATTGCCTGTGGGCCTTATTGTGCTTTGACCGGCTGACGCAGCATTGAGAATGCACCATGTTAAGTCACTCTGCTTCTACCTGCATCGATCAAATGGAGTGCTTTTAGTTAAGGTGATTTGTAAAAATATAATTAAAAACCATGGCAGAAAAGCAAAAAACGAAAGAGCTGTTGGAAATGTTTTCGCATGAAGGAAAATTTCTTTAATTTTGGCGTTGAAAGAGCGGGATGTCATTTGCGATATTTCCCGTTTTTTCGAGGGAATAGCAAGCTTTCTCCCCTGGGCTGCCATCGGGCCACTGGGCTTGCGCAGGGGGCACAGCCGATCCAAACACTAATGTCTGCTATTCCCGACAGAGTTCAAATGCCTCACAGCATAAACGCAGGTGTGCGGCTATAATAAGACCAACTTAGTACTAGGTGGACAACCACGCAGTGGAGGCACCGGGCAAATACAATGGGCATTGTAGTATGTGAATTTATTCTTGTTGGTAGGCAAATCTGGGTAGATATCCTTCATGGGTGTGCTTTCGAGGGCTTCTGTGGATGAGCTGCGGGATCGGCTACCAAGCCGGGTTCTCGCAGCGTCTGCTGGGCAGGATTCAGCGCTCGCACTGGGGCCGATGGCCGGCAGGTGGGCGGGTTAGATGTCCCCTTAGGTAGTGGGGGACGGCATTCTGACCCGGGTGAATCAGTGGCATCACTGAGATGGGCAGCATACAGGTGTTGTTGTAGCTGCTGCTACATTCTGGGCAGGCCGAATTGGGGACCATGGGATCTTCCCCCCTTAAGCATTCGGACTTAAATTTTGTGAACAAGACTTGGGGAGAAGTGGCCGAGCTTTTACAAAAAAAACATCTTGGCATCAATTCAATATACAGTTGATCGAGCAGTGTGACCCGCCCCCAGTTAAACTAAAAATATCACAAACTTCCATTTTCGGCGTAATTTTTTCTTAATTCTGGTCACACTACTCTTACGTTCCACGGTAACGAAAGATATGAGCTAAATTACGAACGTCGGATGTCCGTATAGGGCTTTACTGTCCAAATCTGATAAAAAAAAAACCTCTTCCGAATCTGTTGCTTCATGATCTACTAAATATGTAGATTCCCAAGTCTGTCGAGTCTATAGGTTCTTTATAAAAGCTTCGCAAGTTTCTAAATCGTCGGCCTATAATGGCCCCACCATAATCTGTAGTGAATGAAGTAATAACGAGAAGGCCAAGCTAAATGACAGAGTTTAGAACGCTTAGATAAAAATCAAAAACTTTTGTAACTAAAATCCATTTTCCGTCAGATGAACGTCTGATTTCGACTAAATTTCGCGAATCTTTTTGAAAACATATCAAATTAACAATCGCCAAGTTTAAGAACGATAAAATTTAAAACAAAAAAGTTTTTCTCACGAAGACTCATTTTCCGACCGATAAGTCCTATGGCAGCCTGAAGATATAGTCATCTGATTTCGACCAAATTTTTCAAATTAGTTTGAAAGCGTTTAATATTAATAATCACCGACCTTAAGAACAATTTACTTGAAAAAAAATATTTTTTTTCACTAAGACCCATTTTCCGACCGATCGGTCATATGGCAGCTATAAGATATGGTCATCCGATTTTGACCAAAGTTTGCAAATCTCTTTGAAAGCATATAATATTAATAATGACCGTGTTTGGGAACGCTAACATTAAGAACAAAAAAGTTTTTCTCACTAAGACCCATTTTTTGACCGATGGTTCCTATGGCAGCTATAAGATATAGTCATCCGATCCGGTCGGTTCCGACATATTAGCAGCGTGCAGTAAAAAGAAGACTCTGTGCAGCTCGATAGCTTTAAAACTGAGAGACTAGTTTGCGTAGAATCAGACGGACAGACAGACAGACAGACAGACGGACAGACAGACAGACAGACAGACAGACAGACGGACGGACAAAGCTCAGTCGACTCAGCTCGTCGCCCTGATCAAGAATATATATAGTTTATGGGGTCGGAAATGAATATTTCTATGCGTTGCAAACTTCTGGGCAAAATTATAATAACCTTTGCAAGGGTATGAAAATGCGTACATAGCCTTTTACATAACAAAAGTTGTCCGTTGTATTTTCTGAAAGTATACACCCCTGGAAAAGAACAGATTTACCTACAATTTTTGATTCATATTCAAAAATTGAACCATCTAAATTTTGCTCTTCTAATTCTCTATGAATTTGTTGTAAAATGTGAATAGGCTTACGGATACTACGCTTTAAAATTTTTAAGTAATTTTCAAAAGCGTGGGACGAACCTTCAACTGGGTCGCCTACTTGCTCAAATGGTTCCTTTAAGTGCAACAAACTGTGTACGTTATAAGTAACACTGCTTTCACCAAAAATAATGGGAAAGTTTTCTACGAAATTGTTGAGCATAAGTTGACTCAATTCCAAATTGGAGGGTCGATTTTTGGCGCAACATAACATTCTGTAAGCAACGTGTAACAAAAGGAACACTTATTCATTTTTGAAAACGAATATCCCAGTATACAATAAAAGTTGTCTTAACTCTGTAGCTTTCCAATTACATAGTTCACTTAA
>JBAMBO010001644.1:0-75702 GCA_037044535.1 Lordiphosa magnipectinata
CAAAACAGAAACATAAGTTTCGGTACGTACCAGAACCGGAACCGAAACACGATTCGGTTTGATTCCCTGATTTGCACTGTGGTGTGTGGTATTTGCACTGTTTCTGCTATTTATACTGGTGATGTGTTACACTTATGTATGAGTTTACAGTAAACAATGGTAAAATAACTATTTTAATTGGTCAGAGCATTTTCAATCGTCATTTCTGATTGAAACTTCTGCGCTACCCCGTAGTAATTACGCTTTGTGTTTACGCCTCTTTTACTTGTACCTGGCGGTAAGCTCAATCCAAAATTATGGGTTGGAGCATTTTAACCGCGGAATTGGTTGAATTTACCGACAAATTTTTTTCTGTGTAGAAAATTAAAATCAATTATTTACTTCATGATATGAATTCAAATTGTTTGAACGGTAAGTACGAAAATTCTTAATCCAAGAACCAACTTGAGAATGGTTCTGAACCGGTTTACATTCCAGAAAGATATATATAATTTAATGAGGTCAAGTAGCATCAGTATAGCCGTCCTTCGGTTATGACTTGTTTGACCTTGAACGCCCGTTTTTGACCTTCGGGGTAGATTTACCGGTATACTCTTACAAATTCGTTGGTCTCGTTGGTATCCAAAATGTTGAAAATGTTCCACAGTGATATTAATATCGATATCGAAAAAATATCTTAATAGAGATTTTCTAAATATCCGGCAACTCTACTATTAAGCATTCCCTCCCCTGAGTAACGGGTATATCGAAGCCGACTTTAACTTACGCTTTCGTTTTGTTTTCTTTTATAAATATTTTATACAGTTGTTTTTTACAAGTTTCGGAAGAAAACGTTGGCTTTTTGCACTAAGCAACATCTATCATCTTGAAGCAAAATGTTTTAATACCAGACTTTCCTCATAAGATAAGGTCATGCATTATTATAAATTTTTATGCACTTGAAAAGTGTATTATAATTTAGAATAGAAGGAATCATCTTCGTCCACATAAAGTATATGTATTCTTGATCAGCATGATGAGCGATTGAGCTTTGTCCCTCCGTCTGTCTGTTTCTACTCGAACTAGTCTCTCAGATTTGAAGCTATAAAGCTGAAATTTTGCACACGTGCTCTTTAACCTGCACGCCACTAAAATGTCGGAACTGCCCGGATCGGATGACTACTTATTGTAGCTGCCATAGAAATGATCGGTCGATAAATGGGTTTCAGTGACAAAAACCTTTTTTGTTTTCAATGATAATATTATATGTTTTTAAACAGATCTGCTAACGTTGAAGCGAGCTTTTTTAAGTGTATTAAAACTTTCTTGTTGTTTATAATTATAAGTCAGGTCAAAACCCATTTGAAATCCCCCCGCATGGTAGCTTGCATGGGGAACATATTGATGACATGCGACAAAATTATGATAAAGAGGTGCTCGCCCCATTCCTATCATAAGGCAGATCTTTCCACCAACTGCGGAGACGACCCAATTGACATGAATTCAGAAATTTCGATTAGCAGCTGCATTGATAATAATAATAGCAATGCCCATATACCAAAATGCTCAAGGCATTGTCTGCAGCAGTGGAGTTCGCAAAAAAGTCTTGCGGTATTTCCGCAAGCTTGTCTTTGCAAGCGCGTAGTTCTAGTTGTATTCTTCGCATCGGTTCACGCTAGAGCTTTTTGGAAAGCTCTTTTCACGCGCTAACACGTGTTTGATTTATTGTTGTTTGTTTTTAGTCGTTCGTGAGTTATAGCGTCGCAAACATGGAGCAAAAAAAAGAGAAAATACGGCATATTTTACAGTACTACTACGATAAAGGCAAAAATGCATCTCATGCTGCCAATAAAATTTGTGCAGTTTATGGACCCGATACAGTTTCCATTTCCACCGCACAACGATGGTTTCAACGTTTTCGTTCTGGTGCAGAGGTGATCGAAGATGCGCCACGGTCCGGAAGGCCTGTCGTCGAAAATTGCGATAAAATCGCTGAATTGATCGAAAGAGACCGGCATAGTAGCAGCCGTAGCATCGGCCAAGAGCTGGGCATGAGTCATCAAACCGTTATAAACTATTTGAAGAAGCTTGGATTCAAAAAGAAGCTCGATGTATGGGTGCCACACGACTTGACGCAAAAAAACATTTTTGCCCGTATGGATGCATGCGAATCGCTTCTGAATCGCAACAAAATCGACCCGTTTTTGAAGCGGATGGTGACTGGCGATGAAAAAGGGGGCCACTTACGACAACGTGAAGCGCAAACGGTCGTGGTCGAAAAGCGGTGAAGCTGCCCAGACGGTGGACAAGCCTGGATTGACGGCCAGGAAGGTTCTTCTGTGTGTTTGGTGGGATTGGCAGGGAATCATCCACTATGAGCTGCTCCCCTATGGCCAAACGCTCAATTCGGACCTGTACTGCGAACAACTGGACCGCTTGAATGCAGCACTCATGCAGAAGAGGCCATCTTTGATCAACAGAGGCCGAATTGTCTTCCATCAGGACAACGCCAGGCCACACACATCTTTGGTGACGCGCCAGAAGCTCCGGGAGCTCGGATGGGAGGTTCTTTTGCATCCACCGTATAGTCCGGATCTCGCACCAAGTGATTACCACCTATTTCTGTCCATGGCGAACGAGCTTGGTAGTCGGAAGTTGGCCACAAGAGAGTCCTGTGAAAATTGGCTCTCCGAGTTTTTTGCCAATAGGGAAGCGAGCTTCTATAAGAGGGGCATTATGAAGTTGGCATCTCGTTGGGAACTCGTCTTCGAACAAAACGGCGCATATTTGACTTAAATCGCATTATTATAACCAATTTTATGAACAATTGAAAATTCAATAAAAATACCGCAAGACTTTTTTGACAACCTGTGACCCATAACACCCAAAGTCTTACTTCGGGATAATAAATTTTATGGAGCATTGACTGACTGATGTCCGACGAACATAATATAGCTGGGGTGGGAAAGGTTTGTAATATAAACTTGCTTTCGAAAAACGGTACTCCGCAAAAGACCCTAGGGTGCTATGTCGATGCGATTTTCCAAGAGAATAGTTAACAAGAATTACTAATACTATACAGGACTTAAATAGCACTGAAAACGGCTGGGATAACAACTTAACACGCAGCATAGGTCCTGGGGGTGATCTGTCATCTAGCTGGGGAACCTGCAGCTTGCAAATATTGGTAGGGAATAGTCCCAAGGGGACACTTAAGCCAAGTTGATAAAGCGGCCAGAGGGGCGCCTTCCATGGACCCAGAGGTCAATGGGATGTCGTCGGTTAAGGCGTCTTCTGAGCCTGTTTGTACCCAATTCAGAGGCAAGTCTATTGGAGTGGGCCTCCAGTCGGTCATGATACCTGCTAATATGCACATTGATTTGGGTGTATATTTTCAAAACATCCAAATCGCGATAAAAAAAAAGTGGTATGCCTCATATACCAGGGAGCATCCGGGATGCGATGGAGTACTCGGCTTATAGATTCTAGTTTCTTAAGTGTAGTGGAGCATGCCGTACAAATAGCGGGATCTCCCAGGTCCAGGAACACATGATAATAGCCTTGTAAACCAGGATTTTGGATCGCAACGAAAGTGCGCTACGACGCTTGAGAAGACAATCGAGCTCATGGGCTTTGCAGGTCAGGCGGTGGGCCAACGTCACACCAAGATATTTAACCGCAGATTCCGAATATGGGACTCTTGACCCTAGAAGTCGCACACGAGCAACTTTACCGCGACTCATAGCAAAGGTGCAGTGTTGACTTTTTCCACCGGTTTTGCCAAACGACCAAAGCCATCCAGGAACTGCTGGACCTTAGCAGATGCTCTTTTGCGGCTGTTGGTGGAGGCAAGAAAAGCTGTATCGTCAGCATACGTGGCGATAGGGAGGATCCGAGGATACAGAGAGTATAGAACCGGTCCGAGAATACTAACCTGAGGTACCCACAAGAATGGGACGGATGCTTGATCGCTCGCCTCTCAGCTCAACCGTAAAACGGCGCCCTAGGAGAAAGAAGCGAATCAGTAAATATTGATTTGGAGGGAGGAGGGATTTAAGCTTGAAAAGCAGGCCCTCGTTCTAAAAGCGAGGCTTCTTACCATTTGGGGCAGCTTCTCCACAATATTGGATATTTGGCGATCCATTTAAAGTATTTCCTTAACAATTTTTGGTACATTGTGGACCTCTACCAACCAATAGTATACGTGGCCACTCTATTTTGCGTACAAAGGATTCAAGGCTTTTTAGGTTATAATCAAAATTGATCTTAAATGGTTGTTGCTGTTGTTGTTGCAACGGTTGGGAAGTTTCTTGTTGAAGTTGTAACTGTTGACTTCCCATTGACCGGGGTTGGCAATCCTTCGACAGTGTGCTGGACACTTCGTCGGTTCCGACACCCGATTGCCGTGGGAACAGGATCTTTAACAGTTAACAGGGTTGCTGCAAGTCCAGTACAAGCGTCTGCTGCGTCATAAACCGAATCTTATAAATCTATTTTTTACGAGTTCGAGACGGGATAAAAGGCAGCAACAAGATTTTCCTTCTATCGTCCGACTTTCCCGAATCTTTGTGAAATGTTGATCGAAAACATAAAATTGATTGTTATTTGAGTAAGTATACAAAATTGGATGCGTTCATCGCTACAGCTGCCAAGTATGTATTGATTATTTAACCAAGGTTCTAACAAAAACCGCAAAGCCAACCTTAAGCTTTATCTAGGATTCCAACTAACAGACCGGGCCTACTTAAAAATTTCTGTTTGAATTATGACTCAAGTGATACAAAACATTCAGATCAAGGCAAGAAGGTAGATGCGTATTTTGAAAAATCCTACAAAACGCTGGCGAAGTCCATTGCCCCGAAAGAAAAATGTACTACTAACGATTTTGAGGTTGTTATTTCAGTAGAAATAGATATAACCACCACAGACCATTTATTTGGTTAATTTTCCCTTTTAAAATAGCTGATGCAGTTTAGTTTTCCATTTAGTTTAAATTCCATTAAAGTCATTCATTAAAGTCTATGCCACATCCTTGTTCCCATATTTGTTCTTTTAGATGTGCGCTTTATGCTTATGCAATTTTTATTAAATTTCCTCGATTTATCATCATCATCATCACCATTATCTTCTTCACCAGCTTCATCATTATTACACTAATTATGTGCCTAAACAAATCCAACGTCACTCGCTCGAGCAAAATACAAACACACAATTTGTTGCAGTTGTTTTTGTTGTTGTTAATTCTAAAAATGGTTTTTCTTTTGATTTACATAAAATTTTGTTGTTTTCCATATGACAGAGACAAGTGTGTGTGTGTGTGTGTGGATGCGAGCACTTTCGCTAGAGATAAATATGCTTGGTTGTTGTTCTTGATTTTTTTTTTGTTTTTTTAGAAAATCGTACTTGTAATTTTAAACACATTCATTAATCAGTATACATATATATATGTTTGTAGTTTGTAGTTATAGGTAGTGGTAGAGAATAGGTAAAACTTTTGTTTTGCTTGCTTTGCACTACTTACAACAAAACAGAGAACTGTGGAAATCAGATAGACGTTTAGTAACTGCATGACGTGGGTTAAGAGATGGTGTGGAACTCTACTAATCTGTTTTTGTTTTGTTTTTTTTTTTTGGATCATACAAACGCACTACTCATACTCAGTTATTGTTATTACATAATTCGATATTATCCATATGATTTGCCGTTTTATTTTATAATTATTATTATCATTATTGTTGTTGTGGTTTTTGTTTTGTGTGTTTTCCGTTTTTTAATTTATTATATTTAAATTTTGTTTAAGTTTATAATAAAATATTGTTTCACAATCGGAGTTATTCAGCAGCAACCGGATTTGGTGTTTTCCACTGGACGTCCTTGATCGATTTTCACTTTGCTAGCATTATCGGTGGCGCTGGATGGCGGCCCCACACGATTCTTAATCTCCGCCGCCATCGTCATGAAGGCCTGCTCCACATTGGTGGCACTTTTGGCCGAAGTTTCAAGGAATGGAATGCCTAACTGAGTAGCATACTCCTGAAAACAAGAAAACAAAGAGGCAGGGTTTCAATACAAATACAAATACAACCAACTTCTTTTATGATAACTTACCGCAGCTGTGGAATGATCAACAACTTTCTTGGTGGTCAAATCGCTTTTGTTGCCCACCAGCAACTTGTTCACATTCTCGCAAGCATACCGCTCGATTTCCTCCAACCACTGCTTGACATTGTTAAACGATTCCTGATCCGTGCAATCGTAGACCACAATAATGCCATGTGCGCCACGATAATAAGACGACGTAATGGTACGGAAACGTTCCTGACCAGCAGTATCCCACTGTAAGTGAATAGAGAGAGGGGTAAAGTATTTCTTCATCAAGTGGCTCAAGAAAAAATTCTTACGATTTGCAGTTTAATGGTCTTGCCGTCCAGTTCTATGGTTCTTATTTTCTGCAGAATAAAATTCAACAATTATTTTCAACTGTGTGATGTGAAACTTAACGCAAAACTTACAAAGTCAACACCGATTGTGCTGATATAGCTCTCTGTATATGTGTCATCGGCAAAACGCAGCAGCAGACATGACTTTCCCACACCAGAGTCACCAATCAACAGCAATTTGAAGAGATAATCGCTGCAATGAGAGGAGGAAATGGAATATGGTGAGTAAAAATTAAGGGGAAACAAGTACCGTACCGTCCCAATCTCGTCACAAATTAAGTTCTAGATTCTATGCCGTTCTGTTTCGATGCAAGTCTTAAATTTAAAAGTCGGTTCTGTTTCGTCCTGATCCCGATTCTAAATTTAAAATTGCGTTCCGTCTCAATCTTGTCCTTGAAATATTAAATTTGAACCACTTTCGTCCCGATCTCGACCTTAAATTTTAAAATAAATTCTTTCAGCCAGAATCCCGGGCTTTAATTTTGCCTTCAATTCAGTTTCGCTCGATCTCTGCCTTAATTTTAAATTTTTACTTATTTCATTTCAATCCAGGCCTTAAACTTCGAATTAATTTCCGTTTCGTCCCGATCTCGACATTAAAATTTAAAATAAATTCTTTCCGTCAGAATCCAGGGCTTTAATTTTGACCTAAATTCAGTTTCGCTCGATCTTTGCCTTAATTTTAAATTTTTACTTATTTCATTTCAATCCAGGCCTTAAACTTCGAATTAATTTCTGTTTCGTCCCGATCCCGGCATTATTATATTAAATACCGTTTCGTTCCGTTCTGTTTTGATCCCTTTACGTCCGGTCTTAATATATTTCGAGTTTCACGGGTTTCCGTCCCGCCTCGAAATTGTCGTTCGTTGCTCGTGATGTTAAAAACAGGTGATGCATTGCGCAGTTGTGTTATTCGTAATCGAACCACTAGAAACTATTCAAATTCTTGGAAGTCTGAAAAAGTACATTCCGTGTTAGGCACGCGCCTCAAGATATTTTCCAAAGTTAACAGGGGCCGAAGGGAATCCGTTCCTTTCAAACCCCGGAAAAGTACTTTCGGAACAAATATAAGGAAAGGTTTGAAAGTTATCTTAAAACGAAGACTTCATGGAGCTAGACAAATAGAAAGTTTCAACATTTCTTATAATCTGATTACCAGGATTTTCTACTGCTTGCCTCGATTTGTGGATATCGTCATCGTTATGGAATTCTTAACTTTCAAACGAATATATGACGTTCTAGCCCCTTCTAAAAGAAAACAAAATCGGTTAAACCAGCTGGACTGAACACCAACGGCAGGAATCCCAACGCATAATATTAAATTCAAACCCATTCGCAGTATTGCGTCGGGAATCCCGCCCTGCGCCCATCTCTAAGGCAAACCTAACAAGTACACGTCTATGGTTGTTGATTTATCTTATCTTTAATCAAATTGAAGGTGGATAATGTACAAAATGTGTGATATGTAAAACATTTGAAAAAATCAAGGGAAAGCTTAAAGAGAGGACTAGGCTCAAGGCAATTAAAACAACAATAACAACAGAACTGAAAGAGACTTTGATTACGTAGCACTTAAACAACAACAACAACAACAACACTGCGAATGTAGTCAAACAACAACATAGTGTGAGCAAAGTATTGAGTGGGGGGGGTTTAGCAGACGCATGGGCAGGTGACTCATCCGCCCCTTGAATTCAATTTAGAGCCGTCAGTAACTGAATTTTGGGGGCAGTTAAGGGGAATTTGAAGTGCAGTCTTAATTAATCACAGTTTTCTCCACAAATGTACAAAGTCTGAGGAGAAGGTATCGATACATGAGCAAATTTCCCTTTTCATATTTAAATCGTGTGATTTTTAACAACAATGCACACATAAAAAAGGGAGTGGGCCACTAGCCAGCCCAGCCAGTAGCCTTTTAGTCGTTGTTGCCCACGACGTTGACGTTGACGTCGACGTCGCGGACGTGTAGCAAAAATGACGTCGCAGAAAAAAAAAACGAAAAATTATCGAACGTTCAGAGGAGAGGCCATTCACTGGCAATCTTTATATTGAATTTATGCGCAATTTGTTTATATGACGACTTACTATTCTGGATTCATAGATGACATTTTGAATTTAAATTATATTTTTTGCCACGAACAAATATTCGATTTCTGTTCGCTGCTGCGCTGCTCTGCTGCTGCTTTGCTGGGTTGATTTGGACTTTTCCTACGTAAGCAAACAGACGCACTGCTTATGCACTTTAACTTTGATGTTTTTATAACACGATATTTATGTTTATTGCAACGAATTTAAGGGAAAACACGATAATTTCCACAAATTCGACGGCCGAGAACAAGAACAATGGCGACTGAAAAAATGACGAAGTGGCATTAGTGTGGGAGAGTGCCGTTTGCTGTGTTTGTGTGTGTGTCGCTCAGTGTTGACAAACGCTATCAGACTGTTTAGCTACAGTCAGGGCTACACAAGCAAAAAAAAGAACTATTACAGTTTGCTTTGGTGGACGATTATTAACAAGGGCTTAGCCAAGGGGGTTCAAAAAAAGGGGAATCTGTTCCCCCTTAAAAATTGTGCGTGAGTATAATGTATTGACAACTAAGAGAGAACTTTAGTTTTATTTTTATATGCTTAAAGCACAGTTGAGATTTCTTTTGTAAGTTTTCTAAAAACGAATAGTTTTTTCAAGAATTTCTCATGAAAAAAAAGTTGCAATATACAAGCCTTTTTCTGGAGTTATTCCTAAACAATAATACTGCTTTTACATTTTGTGATCTCAGTATGGTGGACAAGGTATGTCTTATGTGTTTGCCACTAATTTACCTTTAATACTACATATATGTTTGTTTAAGATATTTTAGAGCTAAAGCGATGTCCAATTTACGGATAAATCGAGAAGTTAGAGCCCCAGCTAGCCCATCGAATTGCGGACATCTTCGGAACCTACCCATTTTGGATCACGAAGAGCCCTGAAGAAATATTACCTTCTACATTTACTTGTATAATAAAACGCGGTTGAACCGATTGAAACTCGACAGATTGCTGTCCTTTAAGAGGAAGTTGGAAAAACTCTTCATCGCTGGAGCGATGCAAGTTTTCCACTACATTTTTGCATTAAAATTGTCGACGAAATAAACAGAACCAAACCGTTTTCTTTTCAGTTTTGGGCTTAGCATTTCCCGCTGTTTATAAAACATGTTGAAAAGTTTCATCAAATTTTTAAGTTACCCCCTGCGACTTGAAGCCTACGCCCATTCAACTTTAACCAGGGCTGCACACTCGGCTCAAGCTTATCACTTTCGTTGTGTGGGCGGTTTCCTGCTCACTCCAAATGAAATACTTTCTTCTATTTAATTTTTAATACTTGCATTTAATCTCTTATTATACATTATTTGATTCTAAACACGTCGTTTAACATTTGAGAGCGTTTTGCTTGCTTGCTTGCATATAGAACACATCATAGATAATAATAGTACATAATAATAATAATTCTTTTGTTTTTTTCAGTAGTTTGTATGAAAGAAGATTCGATAAGCGGGGCAATATGGGAATGCATCGTTCTAGTTGAAGTTGGCCCTCTATTCCAATGAGTTCAGTGTCAGCAGCTGTTTGAGAACTTTCGTCTGTGAGGTTTCTCGTATCTCGCCCGCCAAAAACATCTCATCCACCACACTGTACACCTTGTAGAAATTGAAAACGAGATCCAGCTCGCACACATTGTGGAAGTATTCGTTGAGCACTTCAACAAAATTATGAATAGCCTCCAGATAGCAAAGGTTATTGTCGTTGACATCCACACAAATGCAGAAATAGAGACCCGCATACCGTCGGTACACAATCTTGAAATTACGAAACTGTTGGAGAAGTGGAAAGGGAGGGGGGTTAGTTCATAAGCAACGCCCCTAGAATTGCATCCTAGTCGTAGTAGTACCTCTACAAAGTTTGTGTGCTTGGCATCGCGCACAGTGACCACAGCGTGCACCTCCTCAATCAGTTTTTGTTTTTCATCGTCATCGAAGTTCATGTACCACTTGGCCAGGCGAGTTTTGCCAGCTCGATTTTGTATGAGTATAAAGCGAATCTGGCAGAAGGGGGAATGAATAAATTTAGATGAAAATAACGTATGCAGTATGCTTACCATTTTGCAAAGTCTGCTGCGGTAATTACGTTAGTAATTACTAGACGATTAAGAATTTTCAGCAGCTTTGAAAGCGAAAAACTGATTATGAGCAAATTGTGTATCAGTTTTGCCAGGGCTGGGTCAGCTGCCTCAGAACAGCTGTTGCTGTCGAGCAGTGCTGCCAAACGAAGCGATTGTTCCAATGGCACAAGTGGACAGCAGCGGACTTAGTGATGTGAGTTTAGCTATTTCTTATGTTAGAAATTTGGGTTTTGAATTGTAATGCAATTCAGTTCTTAGAATTCAATGCGTTGTTTTATTGATTATTCCTTTTATTATATTATATTCGATGTTAAAGACTACACTTGGCAAGAGTGTATATCAGACTAATGGACGCATGTCTTGTATGAAATTTAAGGGTGGGGGCCCATTTTTGAATGCCCCGCTAAAAATTAAATTAACCAAAATCTATAAGAGATATTGGCAGACGGTTTTATTTATTGAAATTAACTAAAAATGTTTTTGTTGTCATTGCTGTTGTTGTATCGCACAGCAAAGTAGCCAAAAAATAAAGTTGGTCCAACAAATTTTTAGCTAGCCTGTGGCTTAAGATTTGATAACCAACACTGATCAGTTCTACCTTTAAATAGGTGATACTGATTATTATCTAGATTCTGTATTTTCTGGTTATATGATTAAAAACCTGTAAAAATGGAAACGGTAATATTTCCAAGCTGCTTTGTCATCACTAGCATGCATGAGTTGGCAGCGCCGCCATTAGCGCTGGCCTCTATTACGAAGTTTTCACTTTTTATATATTTGTTTAGGCCCAACTCGAAGCTAGTCATTAACGTCTCAATTACCAAAAAATGTTGACATCGCCCTTGCGCTGGAATCTGCTGGGTAAGCGCCTTCCGTGGCTGTGCCGTTACTCCACCTCACAAGTGGGCCAACAGAAGGAGGCGCCCATACCAGAACAGGTGCATGATCCTTTGCAGGCCATTGCCTTGAAGGAACAATGCATTCTAGTTGACGAACAGGACAATGCCATAGGGGCTGCCTCGAAGGCAGACTGCCATCGAGTAAATGCTGAAACGGGAGAGGTGAAGCTTCATCGCGCCTTCAGCGTTTTTCTTTTCAATACCAAAGGTGAGATGCTGGTACAAAGGCGTTCCGTACACAAGGTGAGTGGGGTTTAATGTGATTAGCAATGTTTTAAATGCTCTTGTTTTTTAGATAACGTTTCCCGACACCTACACCAATGCCTGCTGCAGTCATCCGCTGCACGACATAGCCCAGGAGCGACAGGAGCCCGAAGCCTTGGGCATACGACTGGCGGCCCAGCGTCGTCTCAACTATGAACTGGGCATACCCACTGAAGAGATTCAGCCCCAGGACTTTCACTATCTCACCCGCATTCACTATGCCAACAAGGGTGACGGCGTTTGGGGTGAGCACGAAATTGACTACATACTGTTCCTGCAGAAGGATGTGACACTGCAGCCGAATAGCAATGAGGTCAGCGAAGTGAGCTACCTGAAACGTCAGGAGATCGATGATGCTATCTCGAATTTTCGTGCCCCATTGACCCCTTGGTTTGCGCTCATACTCCGACATCGCCTTAAACAATGGTGGGACAATTTGCATAGGCTGGAACAGTTTGAGGACTTGCGCAACATACAACGCTTTTAAGACCAAAAAAGAAATGCAAATGAAATCTCTAGTTGTTTGATATTTAAATTCGCTTTATTCAAATGGAAAATATTTTTATTTTTTTTGTGTGCGGACGAAAGGGCACAAAAGCTCCGTTGGTTAATCAGTTGATCAGTTCAGTGCAACGTTGCAAGTAAATGTAAATATAACAAAATATATATATATATATGTATAGGCATCCATCATAGCGCTAACTAGCTCGTAAAATGATCACATCACGTTTACATCACCTTCCATCGTCATCATCTCTCCATCTCAAAGAACAACAAGAATAAATATTTACACAAAAATTGTACTAAACGCTAGACTAAAACAAAAACCCTTAAAACTAAACACAAGAGACAAACTGCAGCATTTATAACATAAAGAGCGCGCGCGCTTCGTAGCGTGAAATAGCGAACCAGTGCAAATTGATTTGCCGTTGGCACCAAACAACCTTGGCACCAAAATTCCAACAACTTAAAGTTAACATTTTTGCAAATTTCCGATCGAAAATTCGCACCATAAATAATAGAATAGGAGTATACATGGATACGTATAGTTCGTAATTGTATGTGTGTGTGTGTGTGTGTGTGAGGCAAGATGAGTGAGTCGTCATCTCGAATTCGATTAAGGCACATGATGAGTCTATCGTGAATCTCAGGCTCGTTACTGCTGTGGCACTTTAGGACAGGCCGAATAGCTTCAAGGCATTGAAAGCCGTGGCCAGAGCCACCTCATCGGGCGTTTTCTTCATGAATGCGGCAATCATTTCCACTATGGCTGGCAGGCTGCATGGCTCGTTGCGTTGGAAGGTACAATATCTGTAGGATAAGAGAGTGGATTTAATTGAAGTACATATATGTATACCTATCTAATTATTGTGAGGGGGGGCTTGTAATCAACGATAAATCACTTTTCAACATATTTTAACCGATTTTGAAGAGGCAAAACCGAACCTCCAAAAGGTATTTGCTTCCGGTATAAACAGTATACAAAACTGTGGGGGATATGACGTTTGCATGATACGGGCGTGGCTAGAATTGAAAGCAAACTTCAACTGCCTGCAAGTATAAGAAGTATTTGTTCCTTACATGTAGAACCTCTATGTTTTACCATTTTTTAGATCTGTGAGTTCATACGAACGGACAGACAGACGGATATGGCTATATCGACTCGGATTTTGATGCTTATAAAGAACATATATACTCTCTGTAACAAATGCACATTGTACATTTGTACAAAATTAATATACTCTGTGGACCTTTGATTTATTTGAGAGACTCAAAACACACCACCCCACTCCACACGCAACCCACCTGCTGCTACGGCAATGGTAAAAGCGGCTGATTTAGCAAATACAAAATGCAAAGATAAAGAATCTTTCGAAAACTGCCAGACCACTGCACCATATCCCAGGCGGAAGTCTTCGCAATCACAAAAGCAGCGGAATTGGCTGAACAATACGCACCAAACAATCAAATAAACATACACGTTGACAGCCAAGCGGCAACCAAAGCATGGCAGAGACACTCTATGAACTCCAAAAATGTTCTGGCAAGCAGGGAGGCAACCCTCAGCACCTCTAGGAAGGTGCAAATCTATTGGATTCCCAGCCACCGGGGCATTGCACAGTGGTTTTTTTGACCTTTTTTTGGCATAAAGCCGGGTATCCAGCACCGCGGAAACTTAAAATTCCTGGCAAGCTTCATATAAAAAAAAACTGTGCCAGGAATTTTTAGTTTAAGGCCTGTTCTGAGAAGCGCGGAAATGAAATTTTTATGACGCACTCCATATAAAAAAAACAGTGGCGGAAACTTTCCGCGGCCAAATTTTGTTTCTGTATTCTGAGACGCGCTAAATAAATAGACAATTGGCCTATCGATAGTTGACGTATCGATAGCGGTGTGGGTCGTGAGTGGATTGAATGGAAATATAAGCAGCTCATTTTTTTGACGTCAAAATCGACAATGCACGGGAAACATGAACCCAAAAGAAAACGCACCGAGAGATTCAATCGCGAGGAAACTATAAGCTAAGGGCCACAAATCAGCCCAAGAAAGTTACGAAATCAGCACTGTAGTGCCATACCCCTAAAATCGTCTCCTATGCCAACGGACGCAAGCGTCCGCACTCGGTGGATGCCAAACAAACAGGTGCTGACATCCAAACCCGGTCATCAAGTTTAACACCACTGCGGACCAGCTTAAAATAGAGTTGGATAGCGATGCGACTGGTGTGGGCAGCATTGCCAGCTACAGCGGTGTGGGCGTGGCTGTCAAACGTGAACGCCAGGAGGAGGATTTTGAATTTACGGCAAATAAAACAATATTTTTGTATGAAAACTAAAAATATATTTTCCAATCTTTAGCATTGGGTTTCACTTGAGAGCCAAAATGATGGCACAGCCCAAATCCATGATTTGCAGATACTCCGAGCCGCCGTCCTTGAGACGATAGCAGCATTCCTACAAAGAAATACATATTCAACCAACTTTGAATCAAGCTTCAAAAGTGCTACTACCCCCCATGTTGTCGCATCTGGGCATTCGTCAGGGCCGCATGAAGCACTATGAACTCCACAAACTGCTTCAGCTGACCCACACTGTTGGCCGATGACCCAATCTCTTGTACAAACTTCTCCAAACGATTACAGTTGCCCGAACGGCAGACTTCCAAATAATTCTTCAAGTTGTAATCCGGGACTATGCCCGACATCTCAAACAGATCAGCCCAGTTGACGACATTCTCGACCCCATTAAGACGATGGCAAGACGCATATCATCTCCCAATATCCGTAAAATAGACTTGTAGGCCTCCTCCTCGATCTGCACCCACTCCAAGTGTGTCTCAAACGGGCAATAATTTGATCCTCGCCCAACGCCTTGAACCGGAATTTGATGCCGCTACCTCCATCAACATACATATCTGCGTTCCTGTTGCGCAGCTTAATTAAACTATTTTTGAAAAAAAAAACTCTCTTTGACTTATATATGGGCTCACTAATAATTTATGTGGATGCTAAATTTATTATGTGCAATTTAGCGAGCTGAATTTTCAGCGCTTCTCAGAACAGGCCTTAACCTTTTCGTTGCTTGAGTATCCAGCAACATGAACGAAACCCGCAGTTTCTTATCGTTTCTTATTTCTTATAGTTCGCCTTTTCGATAGCGCGTGTGGATCGAGAGAACAGCTGATACACAGCCCAGGAATATATTCTTTACAATTATTTTGAACGTGATGAGCGAAAATTTGGGGGGAATGCTTTTTTGCTTTTGTTATAAGCTATCTTGCTGGGGAACCAGCAGCGTGCAAAGATTGGTAGGGGATGGTGCCAAGGGGACATTTATGCCAAATTGCTGATGCGGCCCGAGAGATGCCCTCCATGGACACAAAGGTCAATGGGATGTCGTAGGTTGAGACGACTTCTGAGACTGTCGCCAGAACGGAGGCAAGTCTATGGGAGTGGGCCACCAGTCGGTCATGATACCTGCCTGGTGTGCATACATATTGATTTGGGCTCTTACTGGCAAAGCGTCCAAATCGCGGTATTTAGTTGTATGCCTCACATACTAGGGTGCCCACATAAAAGACTCCAGAGTATTGAGGGTAGTCGAGCACGACATACCCAATACCTGGATCCGCTGTTCCAGTAAGGCATGATGATCAAGGATTTTGGATCGCAACGAAATACCGCTACGAGGCTTGAGAGAGCTTTCCTGGTCAAGCGGTGGTTCATAGACACGCGTTCCAGCGGCTTGCCCATCGACCAAAGCCAAGGTACTGATCCGGCCATTGAGTTGACAAAATCCTTAATATTAATGCGAATGTATTTAGGAAATCTTGTATCCGACCATGAAAGGCTTCATTTGACTGGCGACCAACCGAGAAGTAAAATAATTTTTATTTTCTTTACATTTATTTAAATTCAAATAATTAACAGTGCTTAACAGCTGATTAATCAGAGTGACCTTGCTTCTTTTAGGTGTATGTTCACCCTGCTTTAGTTATGTTCCACACACACAAGAAATAAATTGCAAATTCCTGGCAGGCATTTTCCGCAGTGCTGGATACAGGCCTTAGCCTTAGGTTTTTAATATTTACATACTCGTATTAGACAAAAAACAAAACATATTCAAACTTTGTGGAAACACTGTTTTGTTGAAGTCAGCTGTTTGTGTGCCATGTGTTTTTTATGAAATTGGCAGCAAATATTTTCCAACTTTTAGTGCGTCTGCTTAAAAAGTTAGAAACAAAATAAAAATTTTAAAAATGCAAATTTGTAGTCCAGATATTTGAGATTATAAGTTGATAACGCGTTTGTCGTTTTTGTTTTCGGTCGCCCAATTGTGCCGCGTCTTGTTAATGTGTAATTTCAGGATGACCCTAACCAGTTTAGCTGTGTTTTGTGGAATAATAGTTAAACATGGCACAACGCTGCACAGGGTTTTTGTTCGAACTTGAACATGATATTCAACTCGGCCCACACGTAGTGTTAATCTCATATTTAAATATGTAGCCTATGTCGCCATGTGTCATAAAACATGTCACCTTATGTAATATTAATAGCCGCAGTGACGAGGATCAGCCCAGCCCAGCAGACAAACCACTTGAAAGGGTCATCCGCACTTAACATGCATCGTGGAAGGCAATGTGTAGTCCTTCCACGAATGCATTTCTATATTTACATACACGGATGTGACTATACTCACATCCTTAAGATAAGATTAGAAATAAGGGATGAGAAATTCTGAATAAAAGGGACCTCGTTTAGACTGAGCAGGTTAGTACAATTGAAACCTGCAACAAGCGTGTTCAATAAAAGTGTATGAGTACATACATTTTTTGGTGCTTCGAGACGGATCTACTTGAAGGATTGGTAGGTCCGTGCAGTGTTAAGCGTTTTCCGGGGCTTAGGACAACGGATTCGGTGGTTTTTAATTAAAAACTGTAAATTAATACAACAGGGTCTACTTGGTGACCTAATTAAAAACAATAATCAGACGCGAAACAAACAAGTACATACATTTTTTGGTTGATCGAAATCCGTGAAGTGGGTGCGAATATGGGACATAACCATGGCGCATATCAAACCTTATGAGGAGGCGAGATTAAAGGTCAATATGAGTGACCACGCCATGCAGGACGCCGGGCCATCACAACGAAATGATGTGCAGCGGTACACGACGCCCACACATGCTACCGAAGCGGACAGCTTTGGCTCTGCAAACCCAATAGACGAATTGGCAAAACTATTGGATTCACTTGCAGGAAAACTAAGTCAAGCCATTGAAGAAGCTAGCAAATGCTTCATGGAATTGCACACTGATGAAATACTTAAGCACAATTTCAAGATTGAAGTTATGCTTGGGGAGTTGGAAGAAACGCAGAACAAGCTGAGGACTATGAATAATCTCAGCCATTTTGACAAGATTCTCGATCTGAGAATAGAGGCCATTACGATGATGGAAATGCTGGATGTCAGAAAGCAGCAACTAAAAGAATCAAACGTGGATAAGACATTATTACCTCTACCAGCTGCACCAGAAATACAAATGCCTAGATTTAATGGAAACCCCAAAGATTGGCCGACATTCTATGGATGGTTTAAGCAGGCAGTCCACGAGAGAGCAGACTTCGGGGATGGCATCAAGATGTATTACCTGAACGCGTGTCTTAAAGGGGAAGCAAGAAGTTCCCTTACTTCCTCCCTTATGCAAGAACCTTCTTACTATACAACAGCATGGGGTCGTATATGTAAGAAAAATGAAGAAAGCTGGAACAGATTTCCAGAGCAGCTGAAAGTCAGAAAGCCACATCTGGAGCCAGCAGGCACCCCGAGGCGGGTGAATAAAAAAGATCAGCGAGCGGCAGATATGGCTAAGTTCCACACAGGAGGCACCTTCAGCAAATCTGACTGAATCTGAGGCTGCCGATGAATGCGCGCGGCCAGCAACCGAATTCCATTGTCTGGATCAGCAGCTCCATGGTAAGGATGGGGAAATCATCGAGGAGGAGCAGCTCAGAGAGCAAGTAATGGAGGTGGGTCACACTCAGCAGGAGAGGCGACCCACCATGGAGAAGAAGGACAAGGATGTCTTTCAAGCCCGTGAAGAGCTGGCCGTCGACTATGGGCTACAGGAACACGTCGACAAGGATGTCATTCAGGCCCGTGAAAATGTTGGATATAATTCCAATAATATGTGCAAACAAGAAATTAATCTGGAGGATGGCAAGCACACAAAGGCGATGCAAGCAAGCAGTCCTTTTAAACTGGAGTCGCTGGCCAATATGGAATCGTTTGCTCAATTGGACTCGCAATTAGAAGATCTTATCGACAACGATATCCTGGCTGACGGCATCAAGGAAGGATCTATCAACATATCAGAGCGTACGGTAGAAGATACCACGACTTTGAGCTCGAGCATCGAGCAACTCACCGTTAAGAGGGATGAACCACAATTTGAGTCTATGGTTCTTACGGAAGAGTAAGACACAAACTGGATGAGTGGCTGTCGCATTTTAGGCCCCCCGAGAATGTTCGAACTTGAACATGATATTCAACTCGGCCCACACGTAGTGTTAATCTCATATTTAAATATGTAGCCTATGTCGCCATGTGTCATAAAACATGTCACCTTATGTAATATTAATAGCCGCATTGACGAGGATCAGCCCAGCCCAGCAGACAAACCACTTGAAAGGGTCATCCGCACTTAACATGCATCGTGTAGTCCTTCCACGAATGCATTTCTATATTTACATACACGGATGTGACTATACTCACATCCTTAAGATAAGATTAGAAATAAGGGATGAGAAATTCTGAATAAAAGGGACCTCGCTCAGACTGAGCAGGTTAGTACAATTGAAACCTTCAACAAGCGTGCTCAATAAAAGTGTATGAGTACATATAGTTTTAAATGCAAAGTTGTTAACGAAAGTGTGCAGATTTTTGAGTAATTAACACTTCTTGCTACAACGTGCGGCTTTTCGAGAAAATCGGCTTTATTGCAACTGAATTCGTGCTTAAGTTGAAAAGATTACATGAGAAAGAGATAAAAAAATTTTTTTGCTTGGTAGCGTCAAACACAAAAATGTTTTGTAAGTCGTATTTAGAGCTAAAAATAAAAGTACAAGCCGAATTTCAGCTCAATAGCGTAAAATATCACAAAGTTGGAGCAAATCGGACAGATCAGTTATATGGCAGCTATATGAAATAATATGCCGAATCGAAGCATTTTCGATAAGTCGCTGAATTTCATTTCAATATCTTTAAAACCAACTAAGTTGGTGCAAATCGGCCAGATCGGTTATATGGCAGCTATATGAAATAGTGTGCCGAATTGAACAAAGTACAATAAGTCGCTTAAGGAGCTTAAAATACATGTTCAAACTAAAATTCAGTTCAATAGAGCAAAAACCAACAAAATTATCTCAAATCGGCCAGATCGGCTATATGGGAGCTATATGAAGTAATGGTCCAAGTCGAACGCGATTTTGTAAGTCGTATTAGAAGCTAAAAATACGAGTACAAACCAAATTTCAGTTCAGTAGCATAAGAAACAACAAGGTTGGAGTAAATCTGTCAGATCGGTTATATGGCACCTATATTAAATATTGGTCTAAATTGACTGAATATGCGTAGAAACCAAAATTGGGGTAAATTTCTTAACAACTAGAGTTTATGCCAAAAAAAGGCAAAAAAAAAACCAATGTGCATTGATGAAAACGAAATGAAGGACAGTCTAAAACTATGTGCAAGACATGAGACAAAAAACTCACGCACTATTTGTTACAGCTCCAAAGAAGAGATTGTAGACTGCTTATAGGCATATTGTCTGGTCACTGCCTAGCAGCCGCTCACGCGAAAAAGCTATGCATTACGACAGCAGACACCTGCAGAAAATGTGAGGAACCTGGAGTCGTAGATACACTGAAACACCTCATCTACACCTGTCCAGAGATCGCTACGACAAGATTTAAACATCTACACTCTCCAAGTCTCACATCTCTTGCAGAGCCGGCAAGGAAGTCTCCCAAACAACTATTGGCATTTGCCAAAACGTCAAAAATACTCTTGGATTTCTAATGGTACCCATAAAAGCACCCGGCCTCACTAAGGACCGTAAGGTCTATGTCTATGTGTAGCGCCTACTTTTGGCAAGCCGGAACTACCTACCTACCTACTACGGGCTAAATAAGTTAAAATAGTATTTTTTAAAGCAGGAAGAGAAAATTCTCAAGATTCCAGTTTAAACCACGAAGATCGAAGATTCAATTCTATCTTGATGGGTCAAATATTGCGGAGACCACGCACATGATCCGTACTAAAGAATTGCATGGACAAGATAAGTCTACAGTCTTCGTCGTGAATCGATCATCAAATTTCTTCTTTCATCCAGAGCTTCAAACGTTTACACAATATAGAGATGTACTGAAAAGGTGGAGAGAAAATTAGACAAAATTTAGACAATTGTATGTAAGCCTTTGAGCAGGGAAAGTTACCATAGAACGTTTATTTTTCAGGGTTTAGTTATTATGTCTTCGCTAAGAAATTGGGTGGACGTAAATCCAATGACCGATCTTGCTTTATATTTGCTCATACCGTTTCATACCGGTACGTACTGGTATACCGAAATTACAATCCAGGTACCAATACGAAACCGATCCGCGACGAATGATCTAGCCACTGTCACAAAATATAGTTAAAGGCTAGGAGCAGTAGATTGAACTAAATCATATGGGAATTTTTTTTCTGAAATGTTCCATTCCTCAATGCGCAAAAAATTCGTAACAATTTCTAGTTACCATAATGAAAAATCAAAATTCAAAATTTTAAGGTTTAATACCTCCGCCATGGCTTTTAAGTTGCTACATAAAATTTCAATTTCTCCTTTTTCATTTTACTTTTTCATCAAAGTAACTTTTGAGATACCAAACGTTGTTGTTGAATTAAAAATGTATTTTTAAAAATATTTTATGCAAAGCAAAATGCAGGATATAGAGGATTTAAACAGCATTTATTTGATTGGCGAGTTGCAGGCAGAGCTGGATTCAGCAAAGCTACCATCAAGAAAAGATGTCCTCGCGGTTCTTCTGCATAATACATAATACAGGGACAGCTTGAACCGCACTGTCCTTTAAATTGATTATGTATTGAAATCATTTGGGCTTACCATGAAACCAAGCAGAAATGTGTGAAGACGCTTAAGGAAACTTTATGATCAATATGTGGCTCGAAGAAGATGAATATGTGACGCGATAAAGAGTTGTACCGCGACAAAGAAAGGAATTTTATGGACTACTTAGAAGGCATTTTTGATGGCACTTCAGAAAATTCCATTTAATTTGAGTACTGCTGCTGCTTTTATAAAACTGAGATCCGATGACGAGGATTCTCATCTAGTTGTTTTATTCCAAAAAAAAAACTTATGAATAATTTTGAATAACCACTTTTAAGCAGGGAATCAAACCGAAACCAGAACCGGAAGCGTATACCGAAAAGAACCGACTAAAACTCGGAACCAGAACTGAAACCCATATTTTTAATTTTTTGAATGCCGGTATGCGAGAACCGATATTCTTGGATCGAAAAGAACCGAAACATTGTACCGGTACAGTTACGGTTCGGGGTGCAACAACAAGACTGCAAAGCTGGCAGTTGGTTTTGGGGGACTTTTAAGCAATTTGGTCATAAAAATCGTAAGCTTTCAAAAAAAAGAGTCTGGTTTAGCAAAACTTTTGTATTGTGAAATAGAAAAACGCAAGACCAGTATTGCATCCTATATTAATTATAATGTCATGATAAACATTGAACAGAGAAGTTCTTGTGTTATCCATTTCTGTTCAAGTGAAAATCCGTTAGCTGAAAGTGGAGGCTAATTCGATACATGCATGTATTTGTATGAAAAGAAACGGGAAACTACAAATAATTCAGTATTTTCACAAATCAGTTTAATAACATGAATCGTTATTAATTTTCAAGTCTGCAAACCGATCCAGAACTCAGCCCCGCAGAACCGGTTCGGTTCGAATCGAGAACCCGAGCCGGAATTTTTCTGTTTAGAAAAACGTTCGGTTCAGAAAATTATTAAAATCGACATTTATATGTTTCTTTATATTACGGCTGGAAAAAATCATTAGGCGTGTTCAGCAGAATAATTGATCCTTGAGCAGGTATCAGAAAAATATTATGCATCAAATAGTTTCTGCTGTTGGAGGGAGCAGTATCGCTTTAAAGTAGCGTACTATTTCTTTGATACATGCTCCTGTATCATGATACCTCAAATTGGCTATTATGATGCCGCATCACTCGAGTTCAGAAGGAAGATTATTGCAAATTGATACTTGATCAGGGAGCAAGTTGTTCTGCTGAACACGGCCATTGTGTAGTACTTGGATCGGTTGGGGCAATATTCAATGGAGATTAGTTTTAATAGTCATATAGCGGACATCGCAAACAAGGCAATGGGAGTTCTCGGGTTCGTTAAACGATGGTCCAAGGAATTTAATGACCCCTACGTCACTAAGCAACTGTATGTTTCCCTGATAAGACCAATTCTTGAATATGGGTCGTGTGTCTGGCTTCCATACTATCAAAAATATCAAGATCAACTGGAATCGGTTCAGAAGCAGTTCTTAATTTTCGCTCTCCGAGGCTTAAATTGGGATCCTTCCACAGAGGACAGATTACGCTTAATCAACCTGCCATCTCTTAAGAACCGCAGAACTTTCCGTGGTGTCTTTTTATTCATAAGCTCCTGTCGGGAGTAATCGTCTCTATCGCTTTGTTATCTTGCTGTCCCACAACGCGTTACCAGAAATTTTTATCCTATTTATCTACAGCCTTGCCTAACAAACTACGCTCATCACGAACCCTTCCGAAACCTTTGTTTAAACTATAACTTGCATTATCATACTTTTTCAACTCACTCCTCCTTGTTAATTAAAAATAATTTATTGTCGTTCCTAAGTAGGCCTTCTTAAAGTTAAACAGAACATTGTTAAACTATAAACTAAATAAATAAAAAAAAGTCATACCCAAACAGGGAATATTCCGACTATGAGAAGGGAAATAAAGTTATAGTCAAGTTTTAACATGACAATTCAAATTTTTCATATCTATGTACGAGTACATATTGGAAGAACAAGGGACTTTTGGAAGAAGACGTATGATTGATAGCGTTACCCTTAGTCAATAGCAGTTGATAGATATATCAAATACAGGCCTGTTCCGGTTTTCACTTTCACTTAATTTGCTAGAATTCGATTTGGTTACCTGTTCCGGTTTTCACAATTCGATAGATTTACTCGATTTGAATCGATCAAAAGTAATTGGATTTTTCATTTAATGGTGTCAAAATAATGGCTTAAAATTATTTTTGTAGCAATGTTTAGTGTATTTAGATACTTTCTGCAATCTCACATTCTTTTACAAAAAATTTGTTAAATAAAAATAAATAATTTTTATGAAAAGATTTAAATTTTTTCCGTGCCAGCCAAATCGAATTCACATATTTTTTTTAACCCGTTTCGGTTTTCACTTTTTTATGAAACGCTTGAAAACTTCGAAAAAGCTTCCATTAAAAATAAAAACGACATCTTAAGCAGCTTTATTAAAATACTATCAACTTCTCTTTGACTTTTCCGTGTGTTTTTTCTATGTTTGCAGCATATTGAGCTCAAAAAGTAGTCAAAAGGAACATTTCGGAAATTAAACATTCGAATTGCAAATCGAATGCAAATCCTTCGAATAACAGAACAACTTAAATCAAATCGTTCGATTTTGATTTCATTTGAAATCGAAAAAATAAAAAAATGTGAAAACCGTAACAGGCTTGATAGTAAGTTAAATGTTTCCTCTTCAACAAAAATAAGGCCAACAAAAATAATAACCAAAAAATGTTTCAAATATTTCAGATGTTATGAACCAAGGTTCGAACCAAAACCTCAGGTTTGATAAGGTCCGGAACCGGTCATCGAAACGAACCTTATACTTCACGATGGGTTCAAACCTCCGGAGCGAATCTTCTGCAGTATTTTAGAGGTTTAAATGTTTGAGCTTTAAATGAGCTTAAATTGTTTACAAAACAAAGAAGATGAAGTTAAATGTGGGTCGGTAAACTTGACAAAGTTTCTGCTATTGTATTTATCTGAGGTTGCAAGAATCGGTCCCCCGACAGCTTTCGTGCGACCACATTGAAAAGAGGTACCGATACAACTTTTAACTACGCTCTCTGCTGATATTTGGTTGTGAGATTAGAAAGACATTTTTTTGATTATTTTCCTCTTAGGTCTTTTTGGGACCGTTTGGCCTAATTCAAGAATTCAAAAGGTCTTCTTCGTATGTATGCATCGGTCTGTAAGGCTCGGCTAACGATATGAATGTATGCGACGAACTATACGCACTCTCTCGTTCTCTCGCGCATAGACTCTCTCTCTGCTTATGTTAAACTCTGCCGCAACTCTTGAGTCTGTAACCCTTTCAAATAACATTTTGAGAGTTTGGTCTTCGAGAAGCACGCAATTTAAGACCAATTGACTGAGTTGGGCCTGTTATTCGGTTGCTGTCAGACCGATCAGTGCTGTGTGGTCAACCACAGCCACTTAACAGTGAGCGCGATAACAGAACACATTCGGTTGCGGGAAGCCCAGGCCCCTTTTATATTTGATTTTTCGGTCAGTGACGTGAGCAGAGCGAACTGAAAAAAGGGTTAAGAGTTATTTACGAGCAATGGTATTTATGTATGACTTTGAAAAGGGCAAATAAGCGTAGAACGTTTGTTTACCGCGGTGTAATTATTATATTGCCCAATGCCCGATCTTTTTTTATATTTTAACGGTACATACCGGTACGTACCGGTATGCCGAAATAAAAATCCAGGTACCGATTCGGACCGAATACCGAAATAATGTTAGAACCAAAACAGAACCTTTTACCGAAACATAAGTTTCGGTACGTACCAGAACCGGAACCCGAACCGAAATACGATTCGGTTTGATTCCGAATCCGATTATATTTAGTTTTTTTACCGGCCATCGAAGTTTTTCGCCAGCAAATAACTTTTGTGGAATGACTCGTAATGGAACATATACATATGTTAGTTTTCGTTTGGTGGTCGGCTCATATCGCTCACTTACTTCAAGACTGGCATAGCTAAAAAAAAAGATTTTAGACTATGAGATGCAGAAATATTCGCTGGATCGGGTTCTATATGGTGTAAAATTTTCATATTGATATCTTTTTTACTTTCCATGTGAGATGAGAATATGTCTCTGTTTCATTTTATAGGTTGATTTTCATGTTACTTCAGGAACGTCATATCTCAGTTGTCCTGCAGTCGATATTGAGCAAATATTCTTCGGCTTTCAGTTAACACGCGAACAAAGCTAGAGTTACATGAAATGTTAGGGTGAAAAATGCTAACGCCGAAGGATCACTTCATCTCACGCTATGTCACATGCCGATCCTACCCTTTTAATTCTATCACAGCTATTGATTTTTTCTGGCACAGCAACCGTTTTTAAGAGCAGCTGCTGTGTCAATGGCGTTGCCCTGGTGCGAGGGGGTTCAGCACAGGGGGAGTTGGGCATAACCAAGTTAAGCGTCAAAGTTTTCCATTCTTTGTTATAGAATTGTTAGCTATATCGTGTTGCGACTACCAGTAGAGCATGCTGATTGACATGTGCATTTGCAAGCAAAGCAATTCAATCAGCTGTTCCTTGTGACCTTAAACAACATTCGTCAGTGGAACAAGGAAACATGCACTTTTTGCGAATGAATTTGAATGTTGGCCAGGGGAACATGGGCTCCACTGGCACATTCTAGAGGTCATTCTCTGGATGATCTAAATGAAATAAATGTCCATTCTGCAGATCATCGGTGACGGTTGATCTAGTCACTGTCACAATATTTAACTAATTTCCGCTAAAATTGTGAATGGTGATGTTTTAACGATGAACAATAACAGTCGGAATAAGCTGTCGATTCCGCTGTCGGACGATTTCGTTTCTCTGTTGACATGCAAAACATTTAGTTTACCTGTGTAAGTACAATAGCGAACGTTCTGTGATGCCCGTCTTGACATGTTGGGGCAACTTGGAAGCTCTGGTATTGGGATACATGAAAGGTGCATCTGTTTCCACCAGCAGTCTATCCAATGGTAGTGTGCCATTTTCCAGCAGCCTGCGCACTCCAGTGTCCGATTTGTCCTTGCACAAGTAACCAGTTAAACTGATGTAGAAACGTCGATCCAAATACTTGAGAGCCTCTTCAGCTGTGCCCATAAAGCCTCTAATGATCACAGGCGGTAAGTTCTCGAATCTGGCAGAACAATTAGAAATTTAATAAAGGTAGAAGTAACCTGCAATGTGGTGGGACACACATACTTGTCGAGTATTTCAAGTAGATCGTTCTGAGCCGATCGCTCGTGGATCAGTAGAGGCTTGTTCAGTCGAATTGCCAATTGCAGTTGCTTGGCAAAGATCTGCTTTTGCACCCCCGGCTCGGAGAAGTCGCGTTGGTAGTCCAGGCCGCATGGACCTACGGCCACGCATTCCAGAGCCTGGGCAATTTGCTCAAAGTCGAACCAAGTGGACGGCTCCTCCACAATGGACTTCGAGTCGTGCGGATGGATGCCAGCAGTTGAGTAGATGATGTCGGGATAAATGCGCGAAAGGCGCAGCGCATCCTTGCTTGATTTGACCGAAGTGCCGTGTACCATTAGTTTTTGAACACCTGCCAAAGAGAGAAAGTTTAGACAGACTGCATCTTGCACTACCCAAACGCACGCACACATACACACACTCTCACATTTGACCTTGTGCGTGTGTCTGGCCAATGACCATATATTTTGCCTCGCCCAAGACAAAAATCTGTGTGTGTGTGAGTGTGTCTTTCTTATCTCATTTGTTCTTCTTTAATTTCTTCAATTAGACAATTCACACATACGACCACAACTAACCTGCGTCTCTTGCTCTCTGCACCACGGACTCCAGATCACGGCTATACTTTTTATTGGTCAAATTGGCGCCCACATCGATGACAATTAAATTCTCGAAACATTGCTTCATGCTGTCATCAATGTCCAGTTGCTCCTCCAGCTCTGGCTGAACAGCTGAAACGGCCACTGCGGGCGCCATTTGTTGCTGTTGTTCCATTACAAAAACTCTCGAATAGTTGGACAAAAATAGCCAATGACGTAGACGACCCGAGTTTCGTGTGTAATTCAATTAGTTTTATATCGTTGGACAGCAAGGAAACGCTACGGCAGTGAGAGCCGTGTAATAGATGATGGCAATTTCGAAAGGTTATGCCCAATTAGTTAACAAAGGGGTTTAAATGTTTAACAATTATTAAAAGAAACAACAAAATTAAAAATAATCCCGACAAAAAACTACAACTGCTGGTGTGACCGTGAACTAAAGTTGCGAAAATACAACAAATTCTGATAGACGATAGACTGCCGATAGCTATAACGATAATAACATTGCAGCTGAAAAGCAATATGTGAGGGTGACCATACGCCGCAAAAGCCGTTAATTTGATTACCTACTTGGGGTAAAAAAAAAAAATTATATGTTATAATGAAAAATGTGAAAAATGTTGTAAGAAGAAATAGGTCATTGTTCCCTGGTCGTTTGATGTCAAAAAATCGTTATTTTGACTGAACGCCGCCACGTACACCAGATTTTACGCCTCCAGACTTCTTTTTGTGGGGCTTTTTGAAATCGAAGGTTTACATCAACAAGCTAAGGACCCTGGAAGACCTGAAAAACAATATACGCAAAGAAACAGCCGCCATTCCGGCCGAAATGTTGACCAAAACCATGGAAAATGTTGTAAAACGGGCTCAATACGCCATAGCCGTATCAAATATCATATTCAAAAAGTGATGTAAACAAATCTACTTGATCCCAGTGAAATAATTTTTAACACGAACAGAAAAAAAAATGTGTTTTTCTTTGATCTTTTTAAAAGAAAACATGAGTCCGTCGAATATGGCCAACCTTGTAAAGGGTGATTTGATTAAAAAAAAATTCATAAAATTCAGAATAATGTATGAAATCTTTATTTGAGTCGATAGAATGATCTATATAATTTAATGTTTGAAGATGCTTTCATGTAAATGTTGACCGCAAATGTTTCATACGCTGGGTCCAATTTTGGCATCTATCTATCTCTATCTCCCACATTTCGGCCGGTATGTTACGAATAAATTCTTCAATATTGGCTTCCAGTGCGTCAACAGTTGCGGGCTTGTCGCTAAAGACATGAGCCTTAACATAGCCCCACAAAAAACAGTCTAAAGGCGTTATGTCGCACGATCTAGGCGGCCAATTGAACGGCCCCAAACGTGAAATAATCTGTTCACCGAACACGCCTCTCAATTGGGCTATTGTTTCGCATGCTGTGTGGCATGTGGCACCGTCTTGTTGAAACCACATATCAGCCAAGTCCAGCTCTTCCATTTTGTCCAATGATGCCACCGGCCCATAATTCACACCAAACAGTGCATTTTTCGGGATGCATTGGCAGTTCTTGCAATGCTGCTATTCGCTCCAAATACGGCAATTTTGTTTGTTTACGTATCCATTCCACCAGAAATAAGTTTCGTCGCTAAACACAATTTTCCGATAAAAACGAGAGCGTAAGTTAAAGTCGGCTCTAACCGACTTCGATATACCCGTTACTCATGGAAACAAATGTTTATTAGCCTTCCTGTATGCCTGAGGTGGGTCAGCCGAAAAGTATGCAACATTTTTTAACTCGGCTATTTATTATCCGGCAGATATTAATAGACATTTGTCAATTACTAAATCCAACATAAATGACTCCAAATTCATCACGATAAACAGATCAGACAACAAAACTTTTGAAAACGTCGGTCAAGCCCGACTATTACATACTCTGCACCCTTAATGTCGCAGCTCGAATTTGGTCACGAGTCAAACGGCCAGTTAACACACAACGCACAACGCAGTGCGCTCTCTAAGTCTCTCTCTCTCTCTCTCTCTCTCTCTCTCACTAAGATTGCTGCTGAACGCAATGTTTAGGTTATGGGTGGGGTGGGTGGTGGGCGTTAACTGACCGTTTTTTGCTCATAACTTGAGTATCGTTCATCCGATCTTTATCATTCCTTCAGCAAATCGATAAATAATTTTGAGTACTAGATATCTCTAGAAAGTACGAACCATCTATCATCAAAACTGTAGGAGATATGCCGTTTTTTCCAAATTGCGGGGGCGTGAGGGGGCGTGGCAAAAATTGAAAATAAACTTAATCTGCGTGCAGACAATAGGAGTCTACATTTCAAATTTGGTTGCTCTAGCTCTTCTAGTCTCTGAGATCTAGGTGTTCATACAGACAGACGGACGGACGGACGGACGGACAGACGGACAGACGGACATGGCTATATCGAATCGGCTGTTGATGCTGATCAAGAATATATATACTTTATATGGTCGGAAATGATTCCTTCTGGCTGTTACATACATTTGCAAGACTTTAGTATACCCTTTTACTCTACGAGTAACGGGTATAAAAAGTGCCCATTCACCAACAGTTAGCCGTTGTGGTAGGTCGTGTGGCTTCAATTCTAGCACCAGCTGTATTTTAAAAGGTTTTATTCCCAAATCATTTCGCATAATTTTTTCACGTAGTGGAGTAACAGAGGCCCAATTGCATTCATTAACACTGGCGGATACAGCTACTATATTTTCCTCCGTCCGCAATCTACGTATGCGTGTTGGTGGTTTAATGTACAATAATGTAAAATTGGTGCGAAATTTAGTCACAAGATTCCGAATAGCCGCCTCAGAAGGTCGCCCAAACTGACCATAAAATGAAAGAAGTGCACGATGCATTTTCTTAACCGAGCATGAATTTTAATAATAATATTCGAAAATCTGCAAGCGTTGTTCGTTTGTAAGTCGATTCATGGTTAAATTATAGACCAAACTGAACATGTTTGACAGTAAAAGGTAACCCTTTATATAGTTATAGATAGGAGCTGCAAGTGTATATAAACTTCGGCGGATCCAACATTGAGCTTAACTTATCTAAATGTGTCAGTTTAACAAATACACTTCGTCATGATGAGTGTCCAGACGTATTCTTCAACAATCAGCTATTACGTCACTTACCTGGACATAAATACTTGGGAATATATCTGGACAAGCGCCTTACATTCGGAACCCATATCAACGCGCTTGTAAGTTTACTATATGGCAGAGTAAAGAAAGTGGGATGGCTTCTCTCTAGCAGAAAAAAGCTGTCACTCCGAAATAAGGTGCATATCTACAAAGCTATCATAGCACCTGCCTGGAGATATAGGATCCAAGAATATGGAATCCCATCTGAGAAAGCTCTGTGTCCTTCAGTCAAGGTGTCTGCGCAGACTATCGGGAGCACCCTGGTACATGTGCACAAGACATTTGGAGAGTGGCCTCAGTGTGCCCAAGATTGGTGACGTAATTAATAAACAGGCAGGTGGTTACGTGGAATGACTAAGAAGTCACCCCAACACACTAGCCAGAAGACTCCTGCGCAAAGGAAAGAAAGCAGGAAGTGGAGTAAGACGACGCCTCAAAAAACTTTTCCTTAGGGAACTCCCCAAAAGACAAATATACTAACTTAGCAACTACCTCCCATTCAATAAACTTGACACCAAACATATTTTATATCATCACAAAACAACTCGCTCATAATCAGACACATTACACCTGAAATCAAACTTACATAAACAGATAAGTTATGAGGATATCTACACAATCTAAATTAAGTTGCCAAATTTACTTAAGGTAACAGAAAATTTTGAACCAAAATAAATAAATAATAAAATTAAAAAATTGAGGAAAGCTAACGTCGGCTCGACCGAAGTTTTAATACCCTTGTAGCATGTATAATTTATATAAATTAGTAGCCTGATTCCACTGACACAAATATATACATTCGGCCAAATGTACATATTTTTGACAAGGCCTCCTATATACATTTTTTAGGCCCAATTTCTATGGCAGCTATACTATGTAGTGGTGGAATTATGTGAAAGCATGGAAAACTTATAGATACGAGGTTTGGGGACGTTTGCGTTGAAGACAAAAAAGTTTTTCTCACTAAAACAACATTTTCGACCGATGGTTCCTATGGCAGCTATATGCTATGGTCATCCGATCCAGCCGGTTCCGACAAATGTGCAGCGTATTTGTACCAAAAGACTTCGTGCAAAGTTTGGTTAAGATAGCTTTAAAACTGACGGAGGAAATAGCATGGAAACAGACGGACGGACAGACGGACATGGCTATATCAACTCATCTCGTCAAGCTGATCAAGAATATATTTACTTTATGTGGTCGGAGATGCTTCCTTCTATGCTTTACAAACATCTCGACAATTTTAATATACCCTCTACAAGGGTATAAACAAAATAAAAATAAAAAATTTTTTTTTTTTTGGGTCTTCAATTTACAGCTACAATAGTTTAAAGCCAAAATACCACTTTGGAACGATGTGACGTCAAATTTTTGAGATACATAACATTATTTTCCAATTTTCATTTGCTTTGTCTTTTCCTCTGCTCATGATACCTTTCTCGGGCTCTTACATTCAGCCAATTTTGTTATTTAACAAATTTACACAAGATGACAGAATTTTTTAAAAACAAAGTAAATAGTTAAAAATATTAAAAAAAAAAAATAAAAACCTCATATCGCATAATCGTATTCATTCAAAAATTGTTCAACTTTACTTTCGAGTTTGACGTTTCAAAGTATTTTGTAAACTGTTTTAGCCGAATAGTCCTATGGTATGATTAGAATTTTTTGATAACATATATTTACTAGATAATGCACTGAAAATAACTTAAGTTCTTATATGGCGATTTAAATCATAAACACAAAAGAAAGTTGGTAAATGCAACATTTTTCATTGCTAAATTCGCCAATTTCTGTCTTTGATTTTCGCCCATTAGTTTTTCCATTTAAAATCAAAATGTCTGCACTTTTGATTTTTGTTTATATAGAAAAAAATTCAAATGTTTGCGCGCTGCTATTATTATTATTTTTATTATTTATATTATACCGAAAAACAAGGAATTAAATTTTATTAAGGCCCAATTTCTCAATGTCCGGTTAGTCAAACTTACCGGCAGGTTAGCCGAATTTGCGTGTCTCATGCTGTCTTTGGCGAGAACCGAAGCGGCAAAGTTAACCGCTGCCTCACGATGGGGTCAAATTTTAACCTGCCGGCAAGTTGCGATAGAAATATCGATATTTTTATCAAACAGCTGTGTTCAAAATTTGTATTGTTTACTTTGTCAATTGCCAAAACAAAATTTTTATAAATAAACAAATTTCTTACATCCACGCAATGGAAATGGAAGATTCAGGCGGTAAGAGCAGGCAAAATCACTGTCCGCCGTCTACAAAATCGAAGGGCCCACCAGGCCAATGCCACCACAAATTGCCTCATGCGATGTGGTATACCGATAGTGATCTAACCGCTGATACGTGTGCACCATAATGAAAATATTATCCACACGCACGTCCAGCACCAGGAACGGTATTACCACAATGGCCAACATGGTGGTGATTATACCCACATAACCCAAGACTGAGCAATGAATAAATAATGCGAGAAATTACAGGGAGAGTATTTATAATTTTACTGATCTGGATGATGCCAAATTCGTTCAACGATTCAGGTTAACAAACTCAAGCATGTCAAATAATTCTTGCTAGGATTAAAGCAAAAACCTTCGCTAAGTAACAGGTAAAACCTTAACTTCAGTTGTGATTCAATTTATTATGATTTCGATTGTTAACAGGAATCGTGGATTGTTGTCAGAGAGTAAACTTATGGTGGCTCTGCGCTCTTATGCAAGTGCCTTCATCATTATCATTGCGGGCGACTTCTGTTGAGTCAGACTTCCTTCGGCAAACCGTGCAGTTAATCAAGATTCCCACGCTATTGCATTACTGGCCATCACAAACAGACACTGACTGATTGATTTTTGCTAACATTTAAGAAGTCAATTAAAAATTTTTAAAGCTTACATATCATAAATAAAAACGTACCATCATTATCAACCACATTTTCTAATCTTGTGGCTGAGCTTGGGATAGTCACACGAATTTTTTGGAAACAGAAAAGACTCCAGCGGTGCTGGGAGTGCCGTCACAGTTCGAGAAATCTCCCGCTTCTTAATTGCGAATTATTTCGCGATCGATAGAGAGACTACACACTAGCACCAGACTAACGCGAACCGTGGTGTGGTTATTTTTTTTTTTTTTTTACTCACTTTACTGGGGGACGGACTTGACCTCGGAACCTCTCACAAATGCTGAACACACCGACGGACGTCTTAGCCCACTCGGCTATTCGCCTTAAGCAAGACGCATACATATTGAATTGGTCGAGGCCTGGGATCAAGTCAACCCAGCAGCATTTTTTCTTTTTTTTTTATATTCTTTTAGAGCGCTCCAAAAAACGCTCCTTCGAGGTGCTTTTTCTTTGGGAGTCCCATTTCACTCCTGCTTCGGAGCACTCCGGAAACGCTCTTTCGAGGTGCTGCTTTGGGAGTCCCATTTCACACTCCTTCTTCGGAGTGCCCCGAAAACGCTCCTTCGAGGTGCTGCTTTGGGAGTCCCTCCCTTTTCACTCCTTCTTCGGAGCGCTCCGCATATGGCTGGCTGGGAAAAATCAAAAGACTTAACGCACCACCCTCTGGTAATTCCGGCGGCAAAATTTGACCGGCCGGTAACCTTAACCGCAACTTTTGAGAAATTGGGCCTAAGTGAAAAAACTTTTACTTATATTCCCGGGACTCGAACTCACGCGGCTCACGGCATTTCACACAGTTGGAACGTCGCGTTAGACGACTGAGCCACGCCGCGCAACTGATGTAACGCATCAAATTGGTTACTTGTTTTGAATAAGATGCACTTGTATTGAAAACATTTACGATTGTTTGCTTTCTTGTAATTCTCAAGAACGAATTCCACCGTCTGCAAATATAAATAGCGCCACTGAATTTTGCGGAACAAAAATCAAAATTGTTGGCGGTTTGAAATCAAAGTGACGCACAGTTAATTGTAAATGATATTTATTTTATTTTTACGTAGAAATTGGTAAAATCAACAAGAAAAAATATTAAATCAAAAATTTTAGATTTTAGAAAAATTAGATTCAGACAGTATAGAAATGGTTTGGCAAAGCTCGATTTTATTAATGAGTTTTATTATTCTAAAACCTTTCACCGACCGGTTTAATAATCAACTCATGGATCTGTACATGGGGTGGCGTTTGAATGCAATAGGCAATCGCATCGGCCACATCATCAGGTCGCAGCATCGGCATTGATTTGGCAAGCACCACAGAGTTTTTGTCTATGATTTCAGTGTCAACGATGCCGGGACTAATGCTCTAGAGATTAAAAGATATGGTAGAGGAACGATCATTTCTCTTTTTCAGTACTTACAGTAATTTTCATATTAGTTCCCTTATTGATGAATTCCTGACGCAGTACCTCGGTTAAAGCGGTGATGGCATGCTTGGAGGGTGCATACATATTGAATTTAAAACCATCTATGAAGGGTACAATATGTCCGGCTATGCTGTTAACGATCACAACATGGCCATCCATTACCTCACGACGCTGAAGCGAGAGAAATGCTTGGCGTGTGCACCAAGCGACACCCAATACATTCGTGTCCAAGATGTCTCGTAGACGAGCAGAGTTGTCTGCATCAGTGATATTAGTGCGACGGCTAATCCCCGCATTGTTAACCAAAATATCGGCCCCACCCAAAGTCTGATCAATCCAGAGAAACGTCTCGATCACCTGCTGTTCGTTGCTCACATCACATGGGCGACCATGAAAACGTGCACTCTGATCTTCGGGCAGCGACTCCTTCAACTCCTGCAGACGTTCAGCTCGACGAGCTAGGCCCACCACGATCATGCCCTGGGCCACCAGTTGTTTACAGCAGGCAGCACCAATGCCAGAGCTGGCACCCGTGACAACAGCCACCCGATTTAGCCAGCGATTCATTTCTAATGCTGTCCCCGGCTTATCAACGTGGTCGTCTCGGGAAAGCTCTTTCTTTGTTTGCTAAAGCTTTAGCTGTATTTTGGGTTGAATATATTCTTTATTATATGCTTGTTGATTTCGGCTAACATACATACATACATATATTCACACATAAGTACATATATCAATGCCATTCATTTAACTTGATAACTTTAGTTGCTGTATTTGGTATATAACGAACAAAATACATATGCATGTATGATTCTGCACTACAATTTATTTTTGTATTTTTTGTTTTAAAACTTAAAGTTCCATTTTGGGATTTATTTGATAATTTTATTACTTGTAATGCTGTCCACAGGATATTTCTAATTTGTTTAGCTCCTCTGCTCATTATTTTTTTAATGTGGATTAGAAAGCGGGAGAGGATATTTCTATATGTATGTATATTGCATCATCAAATCGTTTGATTTCTATATATATAAATATGTATATATGAGTTTTTATTTTGTTTAAATATATATGTCATACAGTATGTCTGAAAAGTGTTTTGACAGGAATAAATGTTTACATTTTTCACTAGAAAAAATATAATTTATTGATTTTGAATATTTTAACGAATAAAAAGTTAAATTAAATATTTGTCATGGTCAGCCCACCTTCCGCCCAATCGACACAGCTTTAAAATTTTGCTACTTGAAGACTCAAATTATTATCGGTGTCTGTTTAAATCTGAGAATATTCTCAGAAGTCATTCTCAGATGCCCAACGTAGCTGCCGATAATGCGCTCAGAGAATGAGTATGGCCCTGTCACCCTTGTTTTTGAAAAATAGCTAGTATAATTCAGCTCAAGTCTAAGGGCGCGCGCACACATGCGACTGAAAGATGAAGGCAAAACTTACGGCTAATCTTGACAAATAACCACGCTCCGTGCATGCAAGTGTAAACAACAAGCACTGGTTTGATCTTCAGAATTCAGTTGTAAGCTCAGCTTTGCGGAATCAATCAAGCATGTTTGTTTATTTCGGCTTGCTGACATACTAAAATATCATGGTCAGCCGTCAGTTCATCTTTCAGCCGTATGTGTGCGCCTTAATATTTGCGGGCGATTTCAACTATCAAAACAGAGTGCCCGTTTAATTTTGACTAATGTGACTTTTTTGTGTTTCTGGTAACGCTACATAAAAAAAAACTCGTTAGAAAGTCGGTCAAGCCCGACTGTAATATCTTTATCTGTATCTGCAGTAGCAGCTGAAAGCAGCGCTACTGCTGCGCTATTGTAGCGAACTTTCTTTTGGTCATAACTTGAGAATCGATTATCCGATCTTTATGGACACCATAGGCGAAGAGCAAGCAGTATTTAGAAAGGGCTCGTCGTGCACGGACCACATAAACACTGTGCGCTTCTTGATTGAGCAATGCACCGAGTACAGATCAGACCTGCACATGGCCTTTGTGGACTTCGCCAGGGTCTTCGACAGCGTAAGTAGGGAGTGCATATGGCACGGATTGCGAAGGAGAGGGATACCGGAAAAACTTATTTCCCTCATCAGAACAGCGCCCAGTGTAGAGTGCTTCACGGTGGAAAGCTCTCGCAGCCTTTTCCAGTCCTGAGTGGCGTTCGGCAGGGATGTGCTCTGTCGCCCCTTCTGTTTATAATGGTGGTTGCAGACGTGTTCGCAACAATGCGACCTGCTCCCAACAACAGCGGCATAAAGTGGTCAATGACTACAACACTGCGGCATCTGGACTATGCAGACGATATATGCCTCCTGGCAAATAGACTAAGCGACCTGGCAAACACGTTAGCCGACTTGGACACCTCAGCTAAAGCAGACGAAAGCGCTCAGCATCCGTTTTGGACAATCCCAGGCGAACAGCCAATTGAGCAAGTTCAGCAATTCAGCTACCTGGGTAGCGTAGTCGCTGTTGATGGAGGGACGGAACTGGATGTGGATTCGCGCCTGCAAAAGGCTAAAGGTGCCTTTGGGATGCTGTCAGCTGTTTGGCGATGCTCGTCATATCCACGCTGGCTCAAAATCAGGCTCTTCAAGTCCAACGTAATGCCAGTGCTTCTATACAGTTCTTCCACTTGGAAAATTACAACTTCATTTAACAACAGGCGAGCGAATATGGAGAGTGTCGACACAATAATACGCAGAATGAAATGGAGCTGGATGGGACACACATTGCGGAAAAATAGCAACAACATCGCAAGGAAGGTAATGGAGTGAAACCCGTTGGACGGAGTTGGGCGGACACCAGGCAGACCCAAAGAAACTTGGAGGAGGACTGTCGGTAGAGAGACGGAACGCATCGGGAAAAGTTGGGGAGAACTCAAAGCGACAGCTAACAACAGAGTTCGCTGGAGAGGAGTAGTTGATGCCCTATGTCCCACTCGGGATTGGAACTAGAAGAATAAGAAGAAGACGAAGAAGTTGGAACAAACGTATTCAAATATAGATATTTTCTATTTAATATTTGAGTTTTCCTTAAGTTAATTATGGATAAATCAAATTTTATAGTGGAAAAGCTCGCTCGACAAATACTTATGTTGCAGCAACAGCTAAAACAACATATGCGACTTTTCTTAATTCGAATTTTAAGATCATTTTTGATTTCGTCCAAAAGAAGCAAATAAGTCGTTCATTATGTGTTTTTTACTTTTTCTTTTTTTCTAGCTCCTTAAGCTGTATTTACACTTCTGACGTCTGATATCTCATATGATATGGGTGAAAAATGTGTCAGTTCATTGTGAGTTGGCTGTCAAAAAACTCATATGAGAAACTCCGATTGGCTAGATGATAAAACAACTACAAGGTAGCGCAACCGGAAGTGCCTTATCGCATGCGCGAGAATTTATCGAACCACTGGGCTGAAATACACACAGAAACCAGGGCCACTCAGTCGTTACTTTTTGGACAGCTTTCGATAGAAGTTTGGCACTACATCAGGAAAGGACGGCGACCATGTCGGTTGGATACACCAGTTTACAACTTTAGAGTCTTCGAACCAAGGCCGACTAAGAATATCGAAGTTATCGTATCATGGATTGGCTACTTCTTATATATTCAAAATATTTTTGAGCTTCTCATATGAAATATCAGACACATCAGCTTTAGCTAAAGATTTCATTTCATCTTCATAAGAATATGAACTTGATGAAGAATCATTGATGCTTTTATTAATTAGTTCCCTTTGACGATTATACAATTCGGTCAAAAAATTAAGTTTCCTGGATCCAAAAAAGATGTGAGAATTGGGATTGAATGTAGAATGTAATCGCGATTTTCTAATAACTCTTTAAATATTTACGAACATTCAAACCAATACAAAAATTGTTATATTTGCAATTACGTATATTGGAAAAAATGTATCCGTCTGTCTGTCCGTTGGTCCGTCTGTATGTTTGCATAGATCTCAGAGATGGTAAGAGATAGAGATTTGACATGTACGGGACATAAACTTTTCATACTAGCAGGTAGATTAAGTTTATTTTAAATTTTTTGACACGCCCCCTCCCGCCCCCGTAACTTGGAAAATACCTCATATCTCCCACAGTTTTGTAGATAGATGGTAAATATATGTAGTAATCAAGATTATTTATCGATTTACAGTAGAAATGATAAATATCGGATGAACCATACTTAAGTTATGACCAAAAGAAAGTTCGCTGCTGCAGCGCGACAGCAGTGTTGCTCTCAGCTGCTGCTGAAGGTACAGAGTACATTACAGTTGGGCTTGATAAACTTTATTACTTTTTTTTTTAAAGATAAACACTAGAAAATTTTTCAATTCAAATTTTTTGTCCCGATCCCTACAGAAATTTTAAACTCAACTAATTAGCGTCGCAATCCCGAATTAAATTTGAAATCACACACAAATAATATCGGGCTTAGCGGTATCGTGTTTTATTATTGAAAACTTGCTTGATATAGTAATTCTGATTAAAAAACTTCGTGGAATAAATGCTTATATATCATCTTTTTAAAATTTTGTTTATGGTGTTATGACACATACATTAATAAAGTTAATAACACCTGATTAATGTGAGCGATTCGATGATATTAATGTGTATTTACTTATTCTCAGGTTCGTTAATGTAGTGTCGTATAGACTTAGAGAGCTGAACCTTTTCAAAGTTATTGCCTAGAATGCTGTTGCATTTTTGCATTTTTCTTGTAATTTTCTACTGGAAGTAAAAACCCAACTGACCATGAATAATCATCTTAAGATCACATGGATTTCAATTTTTCCCGTCCAGCTCTTTTTTTGCTTCACTAAGCTGACTTGCAATAGTTCTGACATAATTTTAAAGTTTTTGGACAGTTGGCTTAATATTTAATGAATTTTTGCTTAGTTCTTTACATGGTCCAAGATGTTTGCCTGGACGAGGAACTCAAATTATATTCTCTTGCTGCTCACCATAAAAAAAAGAATTGTTGTTGTGTTTGTTTTAAATGTTGAGAGTCAATGGATCTCACTATCTTTTTTAATATCGCTAGTTCTAAGATTCGCAGTAAAATCTAAAAAAAAAAAATAGCAATAGTCGAGAAAAACACCTTAAGACTCTATGTAGAAGATGAGAAATCGACCCTTAGTTTTGCTAAATATTCACTTGTCAAATCACTTTCTTAACATTCTGTACATTATTGATATTCCTCTTTTTGTTGTTTGCAGGTAGATAGCTGTTAACCTTATGCATTATGCGCTGGAGTTTTGTACAGGCTTCCTAAACTAAATCGTTGTTAAAATTGCGGTTGCGTCCTTGAAGCGTGTCAAAACTCTACAAAATCAGCGCCTAATACCGGTAGAAGTATACATATAAATATATATATATTTTTATATGGCAATCTAATCTGTGGTTTACTTGATATATATTCGGTATACATATAAATATTTACTCATTTATTACTTGACATTTATAAAATTTTGGCTAACAATAAAATTGCATAGTTTAGCATTATTTGTTTAGTTTCATAGTTTTACCATTGATTATAGTTGGTTTGTTTTTTTAAAAAGTTTATTGGTGTTGTTTAGTGTTTAACGAATTTGATTTCGATTATTGTTTGTTTTGTTAGCTTGTTAGTGATACGTTTAGTGCGAAATCGTTGACTGCTTTGTGCTCGCTTTCCCTTTTTTTTTGGTTTTTGTTTTCCGAGGCTTGGACAAAAAACCCAAACCCTACTTACCCGCCCCATATCTACGCTACCTCTAGCTCTACCCCTAACTTGCTATCCCAAACCTGGACATAACCCCTTAACATTTCGCCTGGTCAAGTGTTGCTATTGCGGTTTTGTGCGATTTCCCAGATGCTTACCCAGATAACTAAGTTACGGGGGTGGTTTAATGAGTCGGTAGATTGTTCAGAATTTTAAGAACGAGACTTACTCGAACCCTACGAGCATCGTTGGCTTTGGACTTAAGCTACATAACATATAGTCAGCATAATATTTCGTGCATAGCAAGTGCGAAATATAAGTGTCTCACTCTTAAAATCAATAAACTATTGCGTGACACGGTATGCATCGGATGGCAACGCTGTGACAATGATATGTATAGGTATATTTCGCTAATTATATCAAAATAAACAATGAAAAAGCAGCCAAAAGCAGTAAAATTGTGTGAAAATAGTGTTTTTTTTTTTAAATGGAAGGTTTTTGTTTCGCGTAAATTTCGGAGATGATTAGTAATTCTAAGCAAATTAAAAAAAATTTGAAATTAATACCAAAAAAAAACACAAAATCATACAGAACTCAGCAAATGGACTTTCTTTTGACCGAAAATCAAAGAACGTAAAATCAACAAATGACCAAAATTCTCTAAAAAATATAAATAATAGATTTTTTAAAGGTGGCGTCGCTAGTATTAAATCGAATCGTACATTGTTGCATCCATTTTATTTTGATATTTCATCATTAGGCTGTCTTTTTCAGTATGTGTCGTTTCGCTGAAGTGTAACCAACGTAGCTTTTGTGTGCTCCGAATATGTCAACTTTTGTGCCGACATAACACAATTTGCGGGAAAGTTTACTTTTCAGCTTTCATTTGAAGAAAATGCAGCTGAGGGCCATCGAATGCTGCAAGAAGCTTTCGGGGAACATGCTTCATCAAAATTACTTCACCAATATCGACGCCAAAGACGAATATTCACAGGTCATGCTCTGTATTGGGCGTGGTGTACTATGAGCTGCTACAACCGTGTGAAACCATCACAGGGCAACTCTACCGAACTTAATTGATGCGCTTGAGCCGAGCATTGGAGCAAAAACGGCCAGAATACGAGCAAAGGCACGACAAGGTAATTTTGCAACATGACAACGCTCGGCCATATGCTGCGCAGCCGGTCAAAACATACCTTGAAACGCTGAAATGGGAAGTTCTCCGCACTTTTCCGACTACTATTTGTTTTCGTCGATGACGCATGCCCTTGAGGATCAGTACTTTCGCTCAAATATTTGTGGCTAGCGATGGAAAATACTTTGAAAAATCAATATGTAACAAAGTTGCGGACTAAAAAGTGGTGTATGAATGTTCACAAGGACAGTAAATGGCATTTTGAAATGTTTACCTATTTAAAATTAACAAACCAAAAGAAATACATACACATTTATATGAATTTACTGTTCTTGCTAAATATAATAAAAATAGCTTTACCGCGATATCTCAAAAACGGCCACACAAAAATATTTTTGGACTATATTTTCCGCTGGCTGCCGGACGTTCGGAATCGATAGCTCAGTAAACTTGAGAAATCGAAAAAAAGTTAATCGATAACATCTCGATTACACAGGCCAACAACATGACCAACCTTGTGAGGTGCAGCCCTGATGATTTGAAATTATGATATGTTTATGTTCACTGATTCCAAAACTGGTTTCGGTTTAGCTCCATCAGCTCTTGTTTCCAAGATATGGCGGAAAAACAAAAATGTTTTTGGCACTCTAGGATTTTTGGAGACCACACTAATCATAAATATCTGGATTTATGAGCTATTTTCGATCTAGTAGAGTAAATATCAATGCATCTTTAAAAAATCAAAGGCGCTATTTAAGTACAGCAGAAAATGTTCCAAATTGACCTCAAAAGTCAGACTACTCTCGATTTATGGCATTTTCTTTCATAATAAATCATCCTGTATAAACTAGCGGGGTTATTGAATAAATATTTAAGCTATTTGAGTATATAGCCAAATATATGATCTAATTATGTGATTTTTATGGCATTTATAACAGTTTTTTTTGGCAGAGTTACAGCCTGTTTAAGACGAAAATACATATTTCACTTTATGGGAGGAAATCAAGATTCCCTCTGAACATTTGTATGGGAACTGTGAAAGGGCTACTTGATTCAACGTAGAATTTATCATCTACATTTAAACGTATAACAATTTATGCTGAATCAAGTAGCCTCTTTACAGTTCCAATACAGATTCAGAGTGACAATCTAGTATTCCTTCCATAAATTTAAATGTGCATTTTCGGTTCAAACAGGCTATAGCTCTGCCAAACAAGCTGATATAAATGCAAAAAAATTCTCATAATTAGAGCATTTGTTGGTCTAAATACCAAGATTGTTCTAATAGAAATTCGTGTTTTATTTTAAAAAAATCGCCATAAAACTAGAATTGTCTGACTTTAAAGTCCAACTGAGACTCTTTCTGCTATACTTATATAGCGCCTTTGTTTTTTTAAAGATGCATTGATATGTGCTCTGTCGTAAATAGCTCATAAATCCAGATACACTGCCCGACAACCGATTAGTACACTCTCTAACCTATCAGTTTAGAGGCAAATAACTCAGAACTCTGAATATGTTTAATGCGCATTTTTTTTCTTTTATTCTTTATCATTTTTACTCATTCTGAGAATAACTGTGAGTTCTGAAAGTGTACCCTTATTTTGTTTTGCTATTTTCTTTGAAGTGCGACAAAAATGTATGCGTATTTTTTGCGACAGTCGTTTAGTACATTTTTGCTTTAGTGTCAATTTTTGCGTGTAAGTTGTCGTGTTTGGCTGATTAAAATTATTATTTGTTTATTGTGACCAATTATCAATATAAAAAAGTAATAATGGGAAAAGCAAAATCGTTGAATGAGTCTGAAAAAGACAAAATAAAGGCTTACAGGGAGTGCGGTCACTCGATTCTTCAAATATCTAAAAATATTAAACGCAGCCGTAAAGTTATTACCTCATATTTAAGCAAGGGAGGGTCCTGATGGATATGCCTACTACTTTCATGATCTCAGAAAGGAAGAGCATACTTTAGATCGATTGCACAGCCGTGCCGGTGGTGTCATGGTGTGGGGAGCTATTACTACTATAGAACTGCAATTTCTAACCAGCCGTATGAATGTCATTGCGTACAATGGTGCACTGAAAACGGCTTTCCCTGCAATCAAGGATATTTTTGGATCCTTGGAATGGAAGTTCCAGCAGGATAGCGTACCTATCCACACAGCCAGGATCGTAAAGTCCTGGATTGAGGGTCAAAACGTGGAATTGCTAACTTGGCCGCCATACTCGCCCGATCTGAACATTATAGAAAATGTTTGGGGATGGTTTTATTCTCGTGTATAATTTTATATTCTTTTAATGGCAAAAATATTCATCTTAAAAGCTTTATTCGTTTTCCTGATATTAAGCTCCTAAGACTCCGAACATACGGTGTGCTAATCGGTTGTCGGGCAGTATATTTATGCGTGGCCCCCACAAATCCTGGAGTGTCAAAAAAAATTTTACGAATTTGTTTATCCGCTATATCTTGGAAACAAGAGCTGATAGAACCAAACCAATGATGCAGTTTTGTTCAGTTCAATCCATATTAACATAATCAGAACGAAGTACGCCTGCACCAAAAACACTGTTGGGCTGAATTATCGAATTGCTCTAACGCTTTACATTCATTTTTTTTTGTATACCAAAACGAACATTTTAGATGCTGACAGCCCCATACAAATAAGCCAAACCCTAATGTACGTGGGGTATTATTCATATTTCGGGAATAGCATATAATAACAAACATTTTGAAATGAAAATGGATTTATTGTTTTTCAAAATATTCTCCATCAAAATTTCTGCACTTTTGCATTCGCTCAAACTAATTTTCGAAGCACTTTTTCCACTTCTCCAAAACATGGGTTTCAAGCGCATCAACAGCTTTGTACAGCGTTGAAAAACGTTCACCACGCATTTTATATTTGATGTTGGGGAATGAAAAGAAATTATTGGGTGCTAAATCACGGCTGTACGCCGGGTGATCTATCAATTCGACTTTTTGTTCGGTCAAAAAGTCGCATGTGTGACGTGATGTGTTCTCACACATCATTATCATGATGGAGAATGATCGGTCTTCTGCGGTTCGTTTTGCGAATTTCTCCGAAGACTTTCGTCAAACAAATGTTCCTGTACTCAGAATTGGCCGTCCTGCGTTGCACAAGCGAGACAGTGGCCACATGACCCATTCGGCCGAAGAAACGGGCGACCATTTGATACGCAGTGCTTCGTGCGCGAACTACTTTTGTGGAGTTTGGCTCGTCTGGGAACACCCGCACGGTCGATTGCTGTTTGGTGTCATGATTCGCCACCTGTGACGATCTTTTAAACGTCTTTTGAAGTACCTTGATGGTATTTTTTCAGCATTTCCGGCAGCAATCCACACGAGGCATTTTTTGAGCGATTGTCAAACTATACGGAATCCAAAGGAAACAAACATTTTAACGGCATGATGTTCATACAAAAAAAACTTACATATGCTGGTGAAACTAATATTTAGGGATGCCTAAATCTCACGGTATATCACATGCATTTTGAGTTCACGCACAGCATCGATGTTTTCTGGCACAACAACCGATTTTGGACGACCTTCCAACGAAAACCTCCCAGTCGAACTTTGGCTCCAATGGAATGCCATTTTTCATACTGATTTTAACACGAAAAAATCACTACATATTTTTTTTTTAGTATGATAGAAGTTTAAAATTCTGCTTGAAATTGTATCTACATTCTTTCCTCATGTGCTTGGAAGGCTAAAGTTCACTATAACATGAAACCGTCCCTTCTCTGGGTTGTGCTTTTGGCACGCGTACGTAACAAGAAAGAACACAAAGAAAAACCCGAACGATTTCCGAACGCTGTTTTTTTCTAACACCTTCTTTTTCGTGTGTTTGGAAGGCTAAAAGTCACCATAACATGAAACGTTCCCTTCTCTAGGCAATTCTTTTGACACCTATTAATGGGAAGAAGAAATGCGGAATGCAAAGACAAACGAAGCAAGCCAAGGGAAAGAAGGCAAAATAAAGAGGACCAACGGGACAAGTCGAACATTTTGCGTCGTATTCTTTAATTTCCTTTGACTTCAATTTTCTAACAAGTTTGGCTTGCATTAAGAAGTTCGCGTCAACAGCAACAGCAGCAAGTACGTGCCTTAAAAATTAAAAAAAAAAATAAAAGTTTACTTATATTAGAAATTAAACCGATGTCTGAATTATATGAATAATAATATAATATAGTAGTTTCCACAGACTCAACTCTGCATTATATGGCAAGAGTCAAAATGTATATAAATCATCACGAAATACCGTATCTAAAATTTTAAAATTACACAGAGTCACTTAAGAAGGAAGGGTATTCGTTCGACGATTACAGAAAGGCGTTTCAAAGAATCAAAAACGAAGTATACAAAGCGGCTTCAGATGCAAAAAAACAGGAAACAGCGATCATAACAATGACAACAAACAAATATAACTTTTAAAAGCCAATTTTAAAACGAGTCTTGGATTAAGCAAAATGAAATAAAAAATTTACAACTTCAAATGAAACAAACAATTTTTTTGGATCACATACTTGACCCGTTCCAAAGTCAAATCTTTAGCATGCTCTTTTTCATACCATCCAAAATGGGTTCCAAAAGAAAGAGTAATTCATACATACTTTGCGCAGCGAAGGCCGCATGCATGAAATATTTCCATCCGACGGATGGAGTTCTGGAACTGTTCTTTGAGAAAGAGAAATTGGAAGGGCAACGCGAACGATTCACTAAGTAAAAAAACCCATGCTAAAATATCAACCCAAAGAAGGATTCTTTGACGGTTTCACGCCTTAATAAAAGCGAATGGAACTTTTCAGTTTTGGGAACTACTTCTTCGGTGAAAAAGAAGTTGTAAAGATGTGTCCGACTGGGCTTCTCTTGAAATTTCCATTTTAAAGCAAAATTGATTTGTTTCAACTCACTGTAAACAACACAAATAGCGCTGGCACATCAAAACGTTGTGAGACCGTTAAGGCCAAAAAATATCTAACTTTATTTTGGTATTACCAGATTTCAGCTATTGACATTTGTGTTGCCCGTTCTCGACATATAAATATTACATACATTGGTGAGAAACCAAGATGATAAGTTCTCTGAAGGATTAAATTTTTTTTCTAAAATTCTATTAACATTTCGTTTTTCGTTTTTTCCGAAACTCCACCGACTTGTTGAGCCACCCTCGTAACGGTCTACTGCCTACCTCAATTTCGTCTCGTTTATGGTATTGCGACATTTCCGCTGTTGCGATTTGTTTTTGTGTAAAATTCTAATAAAATTGATTATTGTTTGTTGGTTTGTTTTGTATTTGATAGATATACATGCTGCATGTATAGGCATATTGCTTATTCAAAAATCAATATAAATATATATGTATAAATTGTAAGAATTTCCATACAAAAATTTAGTAGGTACGTTACTTTAGACCTCGGTGTTTTCGCTTTTTGTGTGTGTTTTGTTTTTGGTTTTGTCATCTATTTATGATACTGGACATGCCCGTTTCACTCTCGCTGTCGTACAAAAAAAGACTCTCGACTCTTAACTCCCGATACTTTTCGATATAGCAAATTGCGAGTACAAACAATCTTAAAACTGCGTAACGGTACGTAAATACATATTTTATATATAGTATATATATATAGCCATAGTCAAGAGTAGTTAGTGTAGTACCATTGAAACACGTATAAAACAACTATTGACTATGTGTGAGTGAGTGTGGTGTGTGTGTGTGTGTGTGTGTGTGTGTCTTCGGTGCCTAACTAAGCGATCTCTGCTATTGGTCCAACCCTAACCTCCCCCCACTAGCTTTACTCAACGACGGATATGTGCGGCACTGCTTGGCCCTGCCGACTTTTATCACTCTCTCCCTCTCTCTCTCTTTCTGTCTTTCCATCAGCGTTTATATAGAAATATATATATATTTAGTTCTGTCAGATTTAGAGTTACTTTACTTGTGGTTTTTAAGCCTCCTACTCATACAGCTCGGGATTGCGACGCGGCGAGGCGGCCGTTCCATAGCTAAGCTGCGAGTCGGTCTTCTTGAGTATGGATACATGATGAGTGGGTGCATCACTGGCCCGATTGGCCATCAGCGAGTCCTGTTTGTGTAGCAAACCGCGACGTTGATCGGCGAACGATATTACCGAATCCTGTTTGACCAGCTGATGACGTCGTGGCTCAGGACGTTGATCCACAAATGAAATGACCGAATCCTGTTTGACAAACTTCTGTCGTTTGTCCATTAGTGATCCCGGTGTGATACGAGAATTGCCTTCCCCTGGCGAATCGCCCAGTCCCAAACCTTGTCCGGCTGCACGACGAGCTTCCATGTAGGAGACTATGGAGTCCTGCTTGGAGAGCGAAATCTTAGAGCCATTGCTATCCTGCTGACAGAGAGGACGACGTACACCTCCCGAGGCATCACTGCAAGAACTCTCCTGCTTGATCAGGAACTGGCGCGAGCCATGCGAATCCTGCTTGAGCAGCATCTGTTGGGATAGATTGCTGTCCTGCTTTAGCATGAGATTGTGACGCCTCAGGGAGTTATGCTCATAAATGTAGGACACATTGTTTTTTTCCTTGCTGCTGCCAGGACTCTTCCGCGAGCTGTTCTGCTGATAATGCGAGGATTTGCGCGTGCTGGTGGTCGAGGAGGCTATGGCCACATTGTCGTAGTATCTGCAGGTACAGAAAAAGAACACATAAGTTTTAGAGAAAAACAAAGAGGAAACATTTTGCCCCTCACCTGAGGCGTCCACAGCAACTGCGTGACTTGATGATGGCCGCAAATCCTCGCCTGTACTTCTTGTTGACCGAATAGAGTATGGGATTAATGCAGCTATTGGAAGAGCCCAGCCACTGGGCCAACGGCATCACCTTCTTGAGCACTTCGAACTCCTCCTGCGAAATGTCCGAGCCGAACTTGATGCGTGCAAAGATCACATAGAGCGGCAGCCAGGAGAGCACAAATAGTATAACCACCGCCACCAGCATTTTGATGACCTTCACCTTGCTCTTCTGCTGCATGCGATCCATTTGAGCATCCTTCGATTCACCCGGTATGGAACGTGTGGACACCTTAATCCAGATGAGCACATAGCACAGGGTGATCAATGACATGGGCAGCAGATAGCAGGCCACCAGATTGGCCAGCAGGAAGTACAAATTGCCATCGGTACCCGGCGGCCAGACCTCCTGGCACAAATACTGGGGCTGTGTGTAGGTCGAGACGAGGGCATCGGAGAAGACCTCCTCGGCCGGCACCAGATCGAAGAACAGCAGCCAAGGAATGGTGGTAACCAGAGCGATTACCCAGATGCCGATTATCATGATGCGTGCACGTCGCTTTGTCATCTGTTTCAAGGGCCACCAGATGGCAATGAACCTGCAAAATAAGTGCCAACAAAGACGATGAGGAGATGATGACGACACCGCCACGCCGCTCCGCTGGCATGCAAATATCTCGACTGATTAATTTGCACACGCAGGAGATGCCATCCATAAGCCTTTTTCTGCTGAGTGTTTGCTTTCCAATCTCGTCTATTGAACTCGCTGCCATATTTTATTGTCATTTGTTTGAGCGGAGGAGCTGGCAACGAGTTCAGCATTTTTCATTTAGCTTAGTGCAGTGTTTGCTGCTGATTATGGCGCCTGCTCAATAATCATAGACAAGACTTGGTCTGGGCCTTGTCAAACCACGTAATTAGGGGTCACCTTCCTCCTCCCCCGGTATGGTCCTCGCGTTGTCTGCATCGGCCCACCAAAATACATTTGGCCAGATAACACAGCGGTAATTCCATTAGACAGGAGCTTCTACTATTTCTCAAAGACAAAAATAACCCTCCAAGAAAAATGGAAATTAAGCGGAGCGACGGCGCGACGGGTGGGGGCGGACTGTCAGCGAAAGCCAAAATCAAATTGTCATAATGCTTATTTATAGAGACAAAAGCCAATTGCATTAGCATAATTTGTTTGTGCGATTTGCCAAGGGACAGCTCCATAATTCATGCGAGCATTTAATTGACTTTTCGGGATGAATAATGCTCTCAAACAAAAAAAAAAAAAGTGTAGAGAAAGACACAACAACAATCCGGCGTGCTTCCACAGGTCTTAGAACAGATTTGGTCCAATGCTAGGCTGAATAAATATTTAAGAAGGATAAATCAATCCGTATCCAGACTAAACAAATATTTCAGGACGGAACCAGTTTAAATTCTCATAGAAAAAGAGGATCAATATTATATTGCCAAGCACCGCGGAAAATTCCTTTCGTCACAGTATTTCATATAATTAAAAAAACTTTCGCTTTGCTTTGTTGCTCATGTGGTGTTAGAAAATGTTTCTATTTATATGAAATACTGTGACGAAAGGAATTTTCCGCTGGATACAGCTGCGAACCGACCCTGACCTTGTCAAAATGTCTGATCCTGAATATGTTCCAAACATACATTTTTAATGCGCTTCAACAAATTGATAAAAATTCAGAAAACCAGCGACTTTGTCAAAAAGGAAAAAAGGAAAAAAAGGAAATATAATCGAAAACCATTCGAGTCTTTGATTTTTAATACCTAGATCTAAGATGTACTACGATGAAATACTGTGACGAAATGAATTTTCTCAATCAATGAAAATTTTTTCTGTGTATGAATCAAGGCTCGAGCCACAACTCTAGGTTTCATAATTTAAGAAAATGGTCCGTGATAGACCTTACGACGGCTTCGAACCGAACATTCTGCAGAATTTAAAGGGATGGCAGCCTTGCTTGAACGCTCTAAGTCTAAGCTATCTATCGATTAACAGCTAACCGTCATGGGACAACATAGCCGCCACTGCGAAGTAAGCATGGAAACCAAAGGTGAGCATTTTCGGCCACGTTTGCTAATTTACTCAAAAAAAAAAAATACAGAAAAGCTAGCTTCGACTCGGCCAAAGTTTATATACCCTTGCAGCTGGTATAATTTATATAAATGAAGATTTTTTATGAATTTTATTCAACGATGTTAGCTGAGTCATTTTCCAAATTCAGCAATAGATGTCGCCACAGCTTGGACCATTTTAGTTATCTTTAGTAACTAACTTTATTTAATAATAGTATTACACGCTAAAATGAATGGATGACAGTCGATTGAGTTGACGATGATGCAATGACGCTTCGTCCAGGTTCGCGGCTCGCGATGGCCTCCTGTTGTATCGATAGCTTGCCACTCCTATCGATAAGTGGCTGCAACTATCGCCTCACGGACAGACTTGGTGATGCCACACCATTTTCTTGCCATATTGTTATATGGCAGCTATGTGATATATTCACCGATTTTGATTAAACTCCCCAAAATTGTGTTGAAATCAGGGAATCAAACTGGAACCAGAGCCGGAACCGCATACCGAAAAGAACCGATTAAAACTCAGAACCAGAACCGGAACTGGTACCCATATTTCTAATTTTTTGTATACCGGTATTCGAGAACCGTTATTCTTGGTTCCGAAAAGACCGAAAAGAACCTTAACATTGTACCGGTACAGTTTCGGTTCAGAGCGTAACAACTAGACTGCACAGCGAGCACTTAATTTTGAGAAAGTTATCCTGGCATTTTATCGGACCCACATTATAATATCACAAAATTATCTGGGTAACTATTTTGGTGGATATTGTCTGTTCAAGTCCAACTAAGTGTGGAAATTAGCTCTGACACTTTATCTGAGATCGAGTCATATTACTCGCACTTGCAGCAACATTATCATACCTCAAAATAATCGATTTTGTATTCTCTATGGAAAATACATCTTTTTGTTTATACTCAATCCAATTCGAAAATATAACGTCTGAACAGTAAGCCAAAGGATCTGTAACGATGTCGTCTGTAGGACAATTCAGCTCTTGTTGCATCATGGAAATGAAACTGTAAAATGAAATAACATATTTCCAGAGAATAAATTATATAAATATGAAAATTCTACACCATATAGAACACAATATGGCGAATATTTCTGCATCATTAACTCAAAAGTCGTGACAGTTTTATAGTAACTGAACGATATGTATTTAGATCAAAAGAATTGGGACAATACAAATAGTTCAGTATCTTCACAAATCAGTTTAATGGCATTAAACAAGGTTTTCTGAGCTTAAGTCGATAACAAAGATAAAAGTCGACAAAGTTTTCGGAATTGTAGGAGCTATCAAAAGATCTTCCTGCTGTTCCAACTACCAAAGTGAGCATAAGCTCACTATAATTTTAATCATGTAATAAATACAAACTTGAAAATATTTTATGAAAACAAGCTACGAATGCAATTGAAAATTGATGTAAATCGAATATATCCGTATTTGTGTGTGTCTTAGGCTAAAAATTTCTTTAAATTTTAACTGTTCATACCGGTACGTACCGGTATATCGAAATGAAAATCAAGATACCAATACGGAACCGAATACCGAAATAGTGTAAGAACCAAAACAGAACCTTTTACCGAAACATAAGTTTCGGTACGTACCAGAACCGGAACCGAAAAACGATTCGGTTTGATTCCCTGGTTGAAACAGATAATATTCAAACCTGGATAGTAAAAAGATGCTACCATTGAAAACAAAAAGTTTTTCTCACTAGAACTACTTTCTCGACCGATCGTTCATATTGGCAGCATTATGGCAGCTATATGATAAATTCATCCGATTTGGATCAAACTTATCTGGATAATATTAATAAATATTAAGTTTGGGAGCGATAGCATTGAAAACAAAAAAGGTCTTTCTTACTAAGACTTCTTTTCAGACCTATCTTTTCTATGGCAGCTGTACTATATAGTTGGCCGAATATCATCAATCTTGGTGAAATTATGAAAAGGACTAGAAAACTAATAAAAGCGAAGTTCGGGAACGGTTGCATTGAAAACAAAAGAGTTTTTCTCACTAAAACTGGTTTTTCGACCGATGGTTCCTACGGCAGCGGTTCCGACAAAAGTACAGCGTATTTGTTTGGTCACGATAGCTTTAAGACGGCTGACGGAGGAGATAGCATAGAAACAGACGGACGGACGGACGAACATGGTTATATTAACTCAGCCCGTCATGCTGCTCAAGAATATATATATACTTTATGTGGTCGGAGATGCTTCCTTCTATGCGTTACAAACATCTGGACAACTTTAATATACTCTCTGCAAGGGTATAAAAAAATATGAGAGGTTCATGACAACGATGCAATATGTGGGTACCGCATTCTTTGAAGGAAATTTATTATACTAAGCATGTCAATATTTGCGATTCATTTCTCAGACGTAGCGAAATCGATGAAAAATGTCTAATAAAATAACGTTGAACCGAAAAGATCATGGAGTAAGAGAGATGAGCCTTTATGCACCAGAGGATGTGTACTGTCGTCAGCTATCCGAATTGGACAAAAAAAAAAGGGTGGGTGTCTTGGGACGATAGATCTTTTTAAGAAGAGAAATCTCATTTAGGAATGCTGTACAAGTAATTCCGGGTATCACCTGCTTATGAGTGAGTGTATGCGTATTTTCGTGTATGTGTGTTAATCCATACTTGACACTCAGTAATCAGGCTTCGATTCTCAGTATTCGATACTCAGTTCTAGATACTCTATACTAGATACTCAGGTTTCGATACTCAGTATTCGATACTCAGTTCTAGATACTCTATACTAGATACTCAGTACTCGATACTTAGAACTTGATAGTCAGTACTCGATACTCAGTACTTGATACTGAGTACACTTAGAACTCAATACTCAGTACTCGATACTCAGTACTTGCTATTCAGTACTCGTTTACACACACAACTGCTGCTAATGCAAATGGCAAAAGCGGCCAACTTTGCAAAGACAAAGGCGTACCTAAAAGAATCTGTCGCAATGACGAAATTTTTATAGTTTTAGTCCCATAGTCGAACGTTTGTAAAAGAGCTTTGCTCTAAAAATCGAAAAGAATCATCCGGACAACACGCAGAAAAATAAAAAACGACGGAATATATTTTAACCTGTTTATTCTAAGAATAAGCCTGGCATGGGCCTTAAGCTTACATCTCGTCTTGAAGGATATTCTACTCAATTCAAGCGGTCCCAGCCTCTCGAACTTTTTCATTATATAGGTAAATGTTCTTACTTCAATCTTTTTTAAGGAAGCGATAGCGCTAATATAGAAGTAGCATTTTAGACATGTGGCAACAATCGAGTTCAGTGCTAGGTCGTGGGTTCGAGTCCCAGACCAGACTAAGCTAAGTTGAAAACAACAATTTTTATATGACTTTGATTTTCAGAAGTTTTAAATGAACCAAAACTGATATGGGTCTTGAAGTGTCTAAGGATGTTCTATGAAATATGGAGGAAGAAGGAAAATTTTCAGGGCGAGATGTGAAACTCTAAGCCTCAACTTTCAACCTCACAGGAGTAACACTCGGCAAGATTGTACCCTCTGCAATATGTGTGCCAAGGAAGATGTGGCTCACTTTGTCGGAATCTGCCCCATCTTAAAGGAGATACGTATGTTGCACTTTCAGCGTCTACATCTATCGGAAAACGAACTTCTCGATCTGCTCAACGGAGTAAATCGGATAGCCCTTCCAGCGTTCATCAAAGACGCTTTGCAATACCGCAACAGCATCATAAGCGTATTGTTCTTGGCCCTACCTACCTATAACAGGCATCATTCAGCAGCTACATTATGCTAATTTCAACGGACGGTTTTTATATAACCATGTTGAAAACTAGAAAAAATAAATTAGACTGAAAAACATTTTGTATACTTTAATTCCTATTTATAATTGTAATCAGGTTAGCCAGCTATAGTTTAAGATTTACTTGTACAGTATTATAAATAAAAAGACCTGGAGGAAGAAAGGAAAGGAAGCACAAAATAATGTCTTACATTCTTAAAATAAACCTGCTTTGGGATTAAATTGGGCTCGAATTGTTTGCTTCATTCAATTTCCATAAGATTACTGCGGAATAAATTGAATCCTTTTAGGATTAAAAAAGTGGGATTAAATCAATGTTTTTTTACTTGTCTCAAGAATATCCGGAATCCAGTTTCATTACCGCTTGGGATTGGCTTAAGTCCGTATGAATTCACTTTTTTGAGTACACTTTCACCGTGCACCTTTAGATGTTCATTTGATTTGATCTCTTCAAACATTTGGTTCTGATGAGGCTGTCAATAGACCCTTGGTCCAGTTTTTGGTCGATAAGGACGAAAAGTTAGGGAATTTTGAGGGGAATTCGATTTTACATATGCGTGCTGTGTGTGCAAAGTTCGTTCGGCACACTTCTATCATACAAGTAAACGGGAAGGGACAATTTCATTGTGGACCTTCGTTTTTACATATGTGTGCTGTGTGTGTGCAAAGTTCGTTCGGTAGACTTCGCACACGCAAAGAAGCATATGTAAAATCGAAGGTCCACACTGTAATTTTCCCTTCCCATTTACTTGTATGGCCGTTGCTCATCTTTGTGAGTTCTAAAGCAGCGATGCCCAGCCGTATGCTCTTTGGGTACGTTTTGTTTTTGTAATTGCACCGAAGATAGGAAATCAATGATCGTATACATGTATGCGTTGTGAAGAACAAAAACCGGTTTTGTTCTCTTCTTTCAAGCAAACTGAACAACAACAATTTCATGTGATTTTGTTGTTGCCTTACCCAATTTCAATGAAATAAAAAAAATTGTTCCCTTATTGGTATTGGTGCTTTTCTTTGTGAGTATTGGTGAGTGCTCTGCCGTATGCTGCTTTTGGGCATGCCTGTTCTAGAGTCTTTGGTCGAACCAAACGACAAATACATTATCGATTAAAGTTTATTCTTCAAATTATGTTATAAGTTATGTGTTTCTTGCCAACCCAATTGACGGTTCACTATCAATGCCATCGACGATTCTAAGGGCCGTTTTTACTGAATTTGCTTTAATCATGCTAACTCTTGTGCGGTGTATCCAACCAAGCAAACTCACACATTTTCATTCGTAGCCCTACGTACACTATTAAAGTGTTACCCGCCTCTGGTCTAAAGTCAAAGTTGATAACAGGTTAAATATATAAAAAGTACAACTTTTTGTTGTTCAAAATCTAACGAAAGAAAATTGTTTGACGATGTGTGCATAGTAAGTCTGGGCAAAATGCCATGATAGTTCAAAAGATGTTGAAAAAGTGAAAGTCATTTGCATACTCAGATGGATGGCTCCTGCCAGGAGGAGCAAATTTAATAATTGGCCACTCACTCTCTGTGCTCTGGTAATACTGTGTGTGCTGTATGGTTTTATGGCTTCGTTCCTGGTGTTGGTTTTGCGGTTGCTTCTACGCAACGTTGACATTTGGCCACACAAACAAAGACGCAAAACCCGCATAAGGCCACAACTACGAGAATGTTTAACTAAAGACCCTAATTAAGTGACATTGGCATAAGTATACAAACATAAATAAGCAACTGATACACTAAGTCACTCCAGCCCCCAGTCCGTATCCCCAAACAGTAGGGGAGGAGAAGATTTAAGTTACTTGTTAGAGATAATAAATCTTAAATTTCGATTCATTTTACGAGTGCTCGTAAAATACAAAGCAAACGGCAGATGGCCGCAGAAAAAATGAAAGAAAATGCGGGACTTGGACTTGGATATGGATTTGAAGCGACCATTTGTGTGGGTTGACCATATCATGAACTGTGGTGGCCGCTGGGCTGCTGTTGTCCCCGTTGGGTGAAAAATGACACAAACAGAAATGGCAACTGCCAGGCTGTGGCTCCTGGAACTGACTTTGGCTGGGATGCTCTGCGAAATGTTGTCGCTTAAAATTGATATAAATGAATGTGTTGCTCCCGCACATAAAACATCGCGTCGGACACTTGGCGCCGCTTATTGTGCTAGGGGTTATGACTGCCACACGTCAAAACGTTCTAGTAGCACTTGATAAATCAACTGTTGTCCTTATATGAGGGCAGTTTGAGAAGTCAGTGACTTTTTGTGTCTTCCTACTACCTGTCAATTACCATTTAGTGGTCATTATGATTAGCTGCTTCTTTAAGTTTGTGTTTAACTGCCATGGATAACAGACAATGTCGTGAATGTTGACGTAAATAAAAATATGTGAATCCTGTGGGCCTATCAAGCATTTTTAAAAAAAAAAACAGGAATGGAAACTGTTCGGAATTAAAACCTGTTTTGATTCAGTAGTGCATTATTAATTTATTTTCAATTATGAAATTAATAGAAATCATTAAAATGACCTTAGATCAGTGTTCGGCAATGTTCAAACTTGAACATGTTATTCGAATCGGCGCACATGTAACATTATTTATCACTTTCACAACACACAGTCTATCATAACTCAGCATCATAAATATGTCATTCTTTTTAACACTTAATTTAATTAGGGTTGCTGTCAAGGTTTAGACACACCACTTGAACATGAGACTCGACGACGAACCTAACGTTGCGTTACATATCATAAACCTATCATTCTTTGTAATAGCAATTAATATTAATAGCGGCAAGTACAACGGACAGTCACACCACTTGAAATACAAATACAACTACACAAATACTGCCTTAGTTAAGAATTGAAATTAAGGGATGAGAACTTTAGAAATAAAAGCAGGATCGCTCGACAAGAGCGAGTCAGTACAAATCAAAATCTACAATCGTGCTGATTTAATGTATCATTTTATACAGGCAATGTGAGCAGAGGCATCCCATTTTCAATTTTGCATAAATTTTTTGATTTTGTGATAAATTTTGGTCCGAAACACCGTTTTAAGTTGGGAACACTGGAAAATGAGATGAGTACATTCAAACAGGGAATCAAACCGGATCCGAATACCGAAAAGCAATTTTTTTTTTAGCTTCTGTAGTTGCCGCACGGAATTTCGTCATCGCTATATTCAGAGCTGCTGACTGCGCTTGAGAGAGAGACAAAAGATATTGTTTTTGTCTATGCATATAGGTTACTGTGAGAAAGACTGAAACAAAAACAGCAACAAAAATATGTATATACTTGGCGCTCTTTCACTTAAGTTCCGTTTTTGCATGTTGGCTTTCTGCTAATTCTTCGGATGCTGTCCCTTTTCTATGCAAAACGAAAGAGCTCAGTGTACAGTCGCCTACGGTTAATCGTTGTAAAATTTGTATTCGTGTTTGTGCTGCGAAACTGCAAAGAGTAATTAATTTATTTAAGAGTTGTAAGTCAATCTAAACGATCGCTTAAATCGCCAAGGCCAAAAACAAATGTGTATCGGAATTATTTCGCCTCTGACATTGAAGAAATTGTAAGCAATTGCTTAATAAACGAGTGTGGACAAAAAATTAAAGTGAGTTTGATATTTACGAATACAATGTACAATGATACTCAGTCTAATGCACATACATATGTAAGCTTCGAGCCCAGCAAATTTTTTCGAAGCGCTCCACTGCGAGCACTACAAAAGCGCTCAATTGAAGCGCTCAACTCTCCTTGTAAATACTGCTCCACAAAAGCTCTCGATTTTAGCGCTCAACTCTCCTTGTAAATACTGCTCCAAAAAAGCAGTTATTTCACAACACTTCTCCTATGAACAGTATGCGTATGCTAGCGCCGCCTGCTTGCATTTTTTCTTCTTTATTTTGTTCTGATTTCTTTAATACAGGGGTGTCCTGGAAATCTCTAGCGATTTTCGCACAAAGGAATACACTTGTCAAGTGACAAGAGTACGACCGGCTACTAGATCATATGCAAGAAAAAATGTACACATTAAATCTTCTTGACTTTGAGCAGGCGGTTTCAAATCGCTTAACTTCAGTCATCTATTCTAGTAGCCGTGCATATTTGTTCCCCTTCGCATATAAAGTCAAACAGCTTTAATTTGAAATGCTAAAGTTTGTACGAAAATCTCTAGAGATTTCTGGGACACACCCGATAAAGAAGTCATTTTTTCACAAACTGGTTTTCACAGATGCTGTAAGTGGGGTCCATTTAAATCGAGAGGACTATGCGAAGGAAATGGCGAAGGGCTTTCGTTCTATGGAAAACAAAATTTATAGGAATTCCTATCAACAAAAAAAAATACGTTTGTCCTCAGACGCATCAAATCCAGCAAATCCAAATTCTGATTAAAATTGTATAAAAGATGTTCGAAATATAATTGTATGGGTTTTAGTGACCTGTTGTGATTTAAGATTTGAACAAAAAAATGTTCCTTAACTTGAAGAAGAAGACTTTGTTATTAAGTTTTCCCATCTTAATAAAAAATGTCTGCAGTCTTAAACTTAAAACTACTTAATAATACCACTTTCAACGTACCTTAAAATACTAATAATAATAAAACTTATAATTATGTTATAAATAAATTGAAATGAATTGAAAATTTTATTTGAATTTTGTATAAAAAAATGTTCTTTTGGAGCGCTTTTTACAGCTCTTTTTACTCTAGGAGCATAGCGCTTCCTAGAGCTCCTTTTACATTGCAAGAGGAGCGCTTTAAAGCGCTTTTTCCGCAGTGACAGTGTAGCGCTTCCTAGAGCTCTTTCTACAGTGGGATCAGAGCGCTTTAAAGCGCTTTATTCGCAGTGACAGTGTAGCGCTTTCTAGAGCTCTTTTTACATTGCGAGCGGAGCGCTTTAAAGCGCTTTTTTCGCAGTGAGAGTGTAGCGCTGACATCCAATGACATGGCAATGTTAAAAATAGCACTAGTTACAAGGAGAGTTGAGCGCTTCACTGCTCCTTTTGAGCGCTCTAATAGCGCTCTTAGAGCGCTTTGGGTTTTGCTGGGAGACTTTTCACTCATGCATATACACATACATGCTTATTTCGTATGTAAGTGCTTAGAAATAGCCTATCTTTTTGTATGTATGTACATACATGCTAATGTTTGTAAGCCCCTGATGAAAAGAAGCGAAAACTATGTTTGTGTGTACTTCGTACATATATGTACATAAATATGTACATATGTCTATATACCAGTTGCAAGGGAACATAAATGACTTATATGTATGTATGTATGTTCTTTCCTTTTTTATAGGGCGATCATGGAACAAATTTAAAAAAGCACATTGCCCGATCTCACGCCAACTTGATAAAAAGGCTTGACAATCAAGTCGATCAGCAAAACACACATCAAGCACCGGAAAAGAAAACTGCTGGTTCCAGGTCCAGGTGCATTGATGAATTGTTTAAGCCCAGCATTCGGGTGGAAATTACCAAACAGACTATTCGAGATGCGAGTGTTTCTCTGTGCACGGTTGATGGAAGGCCGTTTGCCCTGATGAACGACCTCGGATTCCGCCAAATTCGAAATCCAATTATTAAAAAAGGCCTGGACTGTGCGAATTTTATTAATCCGCAATCAGTACTCTGTAACTCACTTTTTTGGGACTTAAGTCTTAAAATGTCTGTTAATTTTACCGGTCCATACCGGTATACCGAAATAAAAATCTAGATACCGAAAAAAACAAAACAGAAGCTTTTACCGAAATAAAATTTTCGGTACGTACCGGAACCGTAGCCGAAATTCGTTTCGGTTTGATTCCCTGCATTCAACCAATTAGCTTTAAAGCTTAGCTTACTGCTTTTGCTTGTGGCACAGTGTTGCCAATTTGTTCTTTTTGCGGACAGATCTGTCCCCTAACCGGCAAAAATGTCCATTTTATTTCATTTTATCCTTTATTCGCCCTTTTTTAATTGTTCTAAGTCGCACATACCGTTTTTTCAATTATAAGTATGTGGCATCGCTTTCATATTGATTTTCCGCCTTCGATAAACACTTTTCAAAGCGATGCAGCCCTGTCTTATTTGTGTGTAATCAAAATCCGAAGTATCGAATATAGGTTCACTGCGCTTTAAAGTTGTAACATGCCGAAAAACGTTTACAATAAAAAATTTCTCGAATCTTGGTTAAAAAAAAACAGAAATAAAGAATTGGATGTCCTTGGAATAACAAGTATCCGCATCCGGAGGCATACTGCAAATACTGCAATTGCAGTTTAAATCCAAAGATTGACCAGGTCAGGACAAAATTACGTTTCAGGCACTTTCAACATCGCTTCTCGTCAGCAGGCGGCACTAGCTATGTTTGGTGCCCAACATGTGTCCAAAATTATCAAGTTTCTGATAGTTGTCTTCGGTTAATTGGAACGAATGCACACGAAATTGATGCTGATAATACCACTCTCGATAAATATATTCGAAACTCCACGTCAGACGGCATAGACGTGTAAAATAATTATCCCTGAAGATAGTTGGCCGGTCAGCATCCGAAATAACCGAAAAAGCAGCATATACATCTGTGTGTTTCATTTGACCTCGAGCAGGCTAAACTCAATTTTCTAGAATTTAGAAAGGTCGCCAACTATCAACTTTTTGATATTCATTAAAGCTTTATTATATTAATTAGGAAACATTGTCCAGTTTCTGTCCGTTTTCTGTCTTTTTTTCTGTGTTCAACCGTCCTGATTTTGAGTAGAGGCGTTGGCAACACTGCGTCGGCAGCAGCTGATCAAGAAAATCAAAGCAAGTAAATAAGCTTTTGAAAGCTCTACAAGTTTCTGTATTCAGTCGGCAGCAGCCGAGCAAGCAAAGCATAGAAGAGAGCTTTTAAAAGCTCTCTGAACTTTTTCCCGAATATCCGAAATTTCAATTTAATTTAAAGTTAACAAAAATCAGCTGATTGACGTTTGCGACTGTTCGCTCAATGTAAACACCTAAAAGGTCGTAGCCCCAGTAAAAGTCGTACGACCGCAGTGTAAATTCGTATAACAGTTACTAGGTCCCGTTGACCATAACTCCCAAAGGGGGAAAAAACCTTGAAAAAACCCTGTCGTGAAATAGTTGGATTTATTTAAAAAATCGTGGGATGCAAACTGGTTCTGAACCGAACCGAGCCGCTAGTGTTTGCTCGTAAACCGAACTAAAAATGTCTGTTTGCAAATGCACAGCCAAACCGAAAACCGCAAAACATAACAGTTCGGTTCGGTTGATGAAAACCTTAATGTACCACTGAACAAAACCAGTCCTAATCCCCGCGTGATTTGCATCCCCGTAAATAGTCATTCGGGCCAGTTCCCATTTTCGATTTCTATAGAAATCATGCGGAATCAGAATTTTGAAATGTTTTCGCTTTCAAAAACCGACTGTGTTATGGGGTTTTTAACTTCAAACCCCCATTTATCTTCATTCGGCCCTCTCACTGGCAAAATGATTCGAAAGAATTCTTTTATAATTTTATAGAAAACACAACTCTTGACAATTCCAATCAAACAAATTCTTACTTACTTATCAAACTGTCCTCAAAAGCTAACTTTACGACCCTTTTTTATTTTTCGCTCCAGGAAGCACAGGGTTGGCATTTCGATTCCTAGCGGTAAATCATCAAACTAAATCTCAAACCGACTGTCTCACACAAGGCAAACTGTCAGGCAACATTCTAAGGCAATTGAAAATTGAAATGCATGAATTTGAATTGATTACGCTTCGCGCCTAATACGGACAAGGCGAGCTATGCTATGAACTTGATCTTGAGACTGCTCCACTGACCAGTTTTTCAGTATTTTCCAGCTTGCATTGAGTGTCGCGCCGGCGTTCACTTTCGGCGGTCAACCTGTCGGTTGGCGTTCCTATAAAAGCCTAGCTAAGCGCGGCATTTGTCAACAGTTGCAACTTGCATACCAAAATCCACACTCCTTACCAAACCAAAAAAAAACTCATTTTATAAAATGTTCAAAGTTGTGAGTTTGCTAGTAAATCCCAGAGACCTGTTTCCAGGCTAATACAGTTAATTTGTTTCCTCTTCCAGCTTTTCGTGCTAGCCGCCTTTGCTGCCGCCCAGGTCTATGCGCATCCCGGTGTGGTAGCTGTGGCTCCGGTGGCCCATCATGCCGTGGTGCATCCTGCTGTGGTGCATCCTGCCGTTGTTCATACACCCATCATTCACCATGGCGCGCACTCGGTGCACTCGTAAGTGGTCATTAATTTGAAAAACTTGTCAAGAATTAAACACTTCTTCTTCATCAGCCATGTGGTGCATCATCCAGCCGCAGTCAAGGTGGTGACTCCCATCATACACAAACCTGTGTTGGCTGTGCATGCCATTAAACCCGTGGTACCGCTGGTTCCCGTGCATCATGCCCATCCCGCTGTAGTGGTGCATCATTAAGTGCATTCACACCCATCCCATTTCCAATCCCCGTCCACACACCTGTCCCGACCCCAATCCCAATTTGATCCCACAATAAAAGTGAATAACCACGTAATTGCATAAATTGTTTTCGCTTACCTGTCTAGGGATACCGCAATTAAACTGTAAACTGAAGCCGCCACCGAGACACCCTGTATGTAGGGCACAAACTTGCACATCAGCCAGCCAAGCATCCAGGCTATGCGGGGGAGAATAGAAAGAAAGAGAGAGAAAGATGGGTAGGGGGTGAATATTGCACACACTCAGATAAAAAAGTTTTTATACCCTTGTAGAGGGTATATTAAAACTGTCCAGATGTTTGTAACGCATAGAAGGAAGCATCTCCGACCACACAAAGTATATATAATATATTCTTGATCAGCATGACGAGCTGAGTTGATATAGCCATGTCCGTCTGTCCTCTGTCCGTCTGTTTCTATGCTATCTCCTCCGTCAGTTTTAAAGCTATCTTAACCAAACTTTGCACGAAGTCTTTTGGTACAAATACGCTGCACATTTGTCGGAACCGGCCAGATCGGATGACTATAGCATATAGCTGCCATAGGAACCATCGGCCGAAAATGTTGTTTTAGAGATAAAAACTTTTTTGTCATCAACGCTTTTCTATGCTTTCACATAAATCCACCAAGTTTGATAGGAACAACTATATAGTATAGCTGGCATAGAAATTGGGTGTAGAAAATGTATATAGGAGGCCTTGTCAAAAATGTGTACATTTCGCCGAATGTACATATTTGTGTCTACTAATTTAGAAGTTAGCTTTCCTCTATTTTTTTTGTTTAGAACCCAAACCATTTTAACTAACTAAAAAAAACCGCTTTGTTAATTTTCAAGAGCAGACCATTAGATAAACTACAGAGTTAAGACTTCTCTGCAGACATTTTCACAGATATGATCTATTTATATTTTGCTTTGAATATGTAAAAAAAGTGCTTTATTGGCGATTAAAATAGTCTCAGAGGATGTAATTTTAGTTTTCGATTAGCCGTGCAATGAACTCTTCAAGGAAATAGTTGTTCTCTTCCAGATCGTAATAGAGCCTTTCTGGGATTCTTCAAAATATCTTACTCTGTGTGCTGCATTAGCGCTTTCTTCTATATGCCACGAATATTTCGTAATAAATAGTCGGAATGAAAACGGGCAGAGAGCTTTCAAATCCTTCTCTTAGTAGTTGAATTTTTTTGCTCGGCCGCTGCCGACTAAAAAAAAAAAAGTGTGTGTCGTTAACACTCACGAATCTTTGATGCGAAACATGACGCTTAGTTTAAGGGCTTAATTTCAAAATCACAAGCTCTCTCAATGGTATATAAATCAGCCATGGCAATCTTTCAAAAGAGGAAAACTTACAGGGAGTAGAAGGACCAACAACAAGATCAATTGCTGTTGTGTCCCTTCTTTTTTTCTGTAACTCTTATTTATTGGGCTGCTCCATAGATAAATGAAAACAACTACAGTGGCAAAAGAATAACAGGTAGAAATCATAATCTCCATCTTGAAATAGCATCCCACACTCTTCCCATACTTCCCATATTCGTATACATGTACCTTAGACTGCCTAAGTTTGTGCAAAAGTATGTAACAGGAAGAAGAAATCATTTCCGACCCTATAAACTGTATATATTCTTGATCAGCATCAATAGCCGAGTCGATATAGCCATGTCCGTCTGTCCGTCTGAGTGTCTGTACGTGTGACCGTCTGTATGAACGCACAGATCTCAGAGATGTTAAGAGATGGAGGTTAGACATGTATGGGACATAAACTTCTTATACTTGCAGGCAGATCAAGTTTATTTTCAATTTTTGCCACGTCCCCTCCCGCCCCCGCAATTTGGAAAAAACTTAATATCTCCCACAGTTTTGTAGAAAGATGGTTCGTACCTTCAAGAGATATCATTAGTTATCAAGATTATTTGTCGATTTGCCAAAGAAATTATAAAGATCGGATGAGCGATATTCAAGTTATGGCCAAAAGAAAGTTACTTCTCCCGCCCTGGAAGAAGTGGCATCATCTGTTGGTTAGTTTTGAAATCCCTCATTGTTTAATGCAAGTAGTAGCGCCATCTATGGTTCAGCAGCGCTGCTTTCAGCTGCTACTGCAGGCACAGAGTATATTATAGTCGGGCTTGACCGACTTTCTTAGTTGTTTTTGTATGAAGTATGTAAAATCATACGGGCCCCTTGATTCGTAAGTTTATGGTGCATATTTAACGGTGAATCAAAAAAAAAAGTTGAAAAAGTGCTTTTTTAAGCGGCGCGAAGAGGCTCCTAAGTGTTTGATATTACTAATACGCAGTGTTGCCTGCAAGACTGCAAACCTCTAAAATTTTGCAGAAGGTTCGGTCCGGGAGTTCGAACCCGTTGTAAAGTCTAAGGTTCGGTTCGCGGACCGGTTCCTGGAACCCCTGAACCCAAGGTTTTGGTTCGAGCCTGGGTTTGCTTAAACATAAAAGAAGAGTTTCAATTTGAATTATCCAATTCATTAGCTGGCATTTACAACTTTTAGGAACTGTTTAGTTTATGTTAATAAGCATTATATCTTCTAGGAGCTGTTCATCTATACCAGTCCTAAGATCAGAAAGATCAAACTTAAGTCTTGAAAAGGCTCGTTCAACTAATACATACCTGAGTTGCTGACACAGCAATTATAGTTAAGGCAATATTTGTAAGGTCCTCGTTTTTTTTACCTTTCCATAAATATAAAACATTTGGTGATGTATGTTCTCTTTGACAAATTTCGAAGGAATCTAAAACATCATTTACAGATTTTATATCTGATAATTTTTTATTGCTTTCTATTGATTTCCTAAACTTCTATTCTTCGCAATCAGACGTTGAGTCATTTAAAGTTAAATTTTAAAAACTCTCATTGTCTGTAATGTGCCGCTTTTGGAATCTCCGGTTTAAGAACACTGCAGCCCATATTGGTACTGAGCTCATAATAGAAGAACGTTTATCGAGATAATAATAAAGAATGTTTTGCTAAAGGTTTTAGAACAATTGCTCGAAATGAAAAGCAAGCGTAATAAGAAACGCTTGGTAGTAATGAAATAGATTTCATTAGCCATGCTCCCACTTTCACTTTCGCAAAAGATTTGCGATTTGAAACCGGTTTTTCGAACAAATTTGGACTTAAAACGCAAATCATTTGCGAAAGTGAAAATGGGAGCATGGCTGCATATAGTGAGTAGGGGGTTTCTTACAAATTGTGCGAAACTGAACTTTCTTAAAAAAATCGTTTCCTACTAAATTTAGAGTGTATGCAGCACAACGTACTGTAATTATAGGGTCCTTCAGGGAATCTATTGGGGAACTTGGTCATCGTATAAATCAAGAAATGGTTTTGATTCACATTACATTACATTCTTCATTTTTGCATTCTTTTTCTGCAAACAATTAATGCAGACAGTTGTCGTTTAAAGGTCTCTTGTTCGAACCATATTTGCTCCATTATCGACGGTAGGAGCAGTCAGATTACAAAACTACTGGAAAAAAACTGAAAAGACTACTTAATTTTGTAAACCGAACTTAATTTTTCGAAAAAGTGGTCCGGTTCGAGTTCAGGTTCGAGGAGTCAAAAATATAAGGGGTTCGGCTCATGGTCCGGTTCGTCGGACCCAAAAAACCCGAACCGAACCGGAGTTTAAAAAAAATAATCATACGACACGTTCACCAAATACAAATTTTTACAACGAAATTTTTGAAATTCCAAAAGATAGCAATCTCTTTTGGTCGTCTTTTTCAGCCCAATTTTTGATAACACGCGCGCCTTAAGGCTCGGCTGTTGATGCTGATCAAGATTAAGAAATAAATAAAGGACTGGCTAGTTGATATCACATACATAAAAAAATAACAAATCCAGTAAATTAACATAGTGCTCCCTTTTTAGTTTTGGAGTTCGAAATAATTTTTTACTTAAATCAACGCCGACTATTTATAAATGAAGCAATTATGTGATAATAGATATTATGAGTTATTCACAAAAGCTTTAGAGCCTATTCGCGACCGCTTAAACTCGACTTTTTTTACTTTTGTTTTTTTTTACGCACACTATACAACAAAAAGCATCAGATAGTGGGGTGAGACCATGACCTTAAAAATTGCATATTCAGGAGGTTCAATCTAACCTACACTCAGAAAATTATTTACCAAGATTTAAGAAAATCGCCCTAGAATTGGCTGCATAAAGGTAAAATCGCATTTTTTGAATTCCCCAAAACTACAAAAGAGTTCATCAAACGCGTAACCTGAATGGACACTTTTATAACTTCATTCAAAAAAAAATATTCAAACTAGAAAGAAAGCTCTCTTCGAATATACAGAAGAGAGGTCATCTCTACAGTTAGTTTGGAAAATCACTTATCTTTAATTCGAATATAACTACGTTTTTTTTTGGCTTATGTTGATCCTTAATTAAAATTGAACTGCAGTTTACATATTTCAAAACGGTGTAAAATCAGCTATCCTACTTATTATACCATTGTGACCGTCATATCATATCACCTGATGGTTGATATTTTTTTCCGAGTGTCTAAACAATGCAAAAATTATGCTGAGTAACTTTCGGTCATGTCGCGGCTAGTTGTGTCGTTGTGGTCCCCCGGTTAACGTTCAATGTCGTCGTCCACGTCGCCGACATTGTTTGCTGACTGAGATTTATGTGCTGCATATCATTCATAATTTGGTGACAGGACTCGGATTGCGGCTGCCAGGAGCGCACGCATTGTTTGCCTAAGTTAATTTGTATTCCTTTTATTCCACTTTGATGGGAGACACGAGTCGCTATCAGAGCATAGTGGCGGTGCGTTATGAATTTTATGCTAAAAGGACATAACTCACTCAGACACAAAAGGTTATAAAATACACATGGACCTGGGGCAAAGTTTGCCTAGGTTGATGACAGACGACAGTTTGGAGCATGACATATCGAATGGCAATTAAACAACAACAACTGCCGTACATCATTAGCACCAGGCACCAGGCACAGTCACATGGAGTGAAGTTCAATGCCTCCACTACGTCAGTGTCTATGGATGCCCCGGCTAATTTCCTGTCTCGTTCGCCTGTCTTATCTCGATTTGTTGTGGCTTTTTATTATTATGCATACGCAACGTGCAAGGACCAATAAAGGCCAAAATTTAATATGATTTGACACATAAAAATATTAATATTATTTGTGCTTTGTGTGTGTGGTGAACTTTTTGCTCTGGATGAACGGACAGTCATGTGAGTAGACAACAGCTGAAATGGGTGCTTGGTTCTGTTCAGCAGAGGCCAACCTGCAAGTGCAACAGACTGAAACCGTTGCGACAAGTATTAATTTGAAATTTGCGGCGGCTACATATTTGATTCCAGTATCCGATGAGGGTAAACTTTGAAACATTTAGTAGATGAGTGGCAATTTGAAGTTTATGGTCATGAACATATTATTTATATATATGTGCCAATGATTGCACAGCAACTCTTCATCGCCCAATTTTAGTTACACACATTCGGTTTATTGTGGTGAATAAACAAATTAAATTGTTTAGCATCAAGTTTGTCAACTTTGATTAACATGTGCAAGCTTTTTAAAATGCTAGTGTAGGAGGAGTCCTCCTTCTTCATAGTTGGGTGTAGAGGCTGTCATCAAACTGGGACATTCTTTCATTTTTTTTGCATTTGCTTCTTTCAGACCAATGGTTCTTAACCAGAAAGTTGTTCTAAGCGTAGGAGTCTGCACCCTTAAAGCTCATCGTCCGTTTTATTTTCCGAAAATATTTATTATCAGCTATGCTGCCGTTTTCACTATCGCAAAAATTTGTCGATTTGGACACAGAATCCAATAATCGGTTTAAAATCGCATTTTTTTTGCGAAAGTGCAAATGGGAATACTACTGTGTATATTGCTGCTATGTATAAGTGTTTAAAGATATTGCATCTCTTTGTTTGTTGAATTTACTTATCCTTATTTTTAGAAAAACTTATACAAAGGGCATAGCCGAATAAGCCTGGGAAAACTGCCCAGAAGATTTTTGAATATTTTCAATCAGGGATGGTAGCTATTATCTAGGAGGGTATGTACGCAAAATTTGAAGTCAATAGGTCTATTGGTTGACGAATAATCTGCAGCAATGCTAAAACCTAAATATCGATATATCTGGTCTTATATTACGTTTCACAATAAAATGTTGATTAAAAAATTGACAAGGTTTAAAGTACACATACGTTACAAAATTCATGAATTTTTACTCTTATTCCTTTGGTCCAAAATTTTCAAAATTAAAAATGACCACTTTCCAGCTTTGACAATAACACGGAATTTTCACAGTTGACGTGTTTTTTAACCATTTAAGCAATGCAAAAAAATCAGAATTTTTAGAGTGGTGCAACAAGGTCAAATAAATAAAAAACATAAAAATATAAATGTGGAAGTATTTAATTTTGATTTAATCTTCATCAGTATCTGCGTTGATAATGGTACATTCACCAGTTGTTTTAAATATATTTGTGAATGAAAAAATGTGATATGTTTTTCTATTAATCTGCCTCGATTTGATGTGTACTCGCAATATACTGTGACTCTCTTTAAAGTACTCCATATCCGATAAATTTAAGCTTACTTTCAGGGAATTCGGGGAAGTCTTGTACATCAGTACTATTAATATTAGCGAATTTAACCGTTTTTCTAATTAAACCTTCCTTTAACACTTTTCCCGCCAGCGGATTACCTTCGTCCATTTTTTGCTTAAATTGTTTTAAGACAAGTCACGATCACGATAGTCGCGTTCCAAATCGATTGTTTAGATAGCAAATTATTTATATTTTGGCAGCATTTTATTGTCAACTTTTCCAACAAGAAGCTGGTACTTTTGTTTTAAAACTCCGTGCACAGCTTCAACTGCCCACTTAATTTTGGTGACAATCCGGGATTGATTGACTTCCAAGTTCGGCAGCTGATTTCTTTTTCCCTTCGGAGCTGGCATTAGAACTTTATTGCCTTTTTCTTCGAGATCCGCAACACCATCTCTAAACCCTCGATCAACAACAATTATATGTCCTGGCTAAAGCAATCATGTAGTAACTGCTTTATAATTTTTGCGTCATTTACATTGGCAGAATATGGTCCTGCCAAGTTAATAATATAACCATTGGTAGAGAAAATTGTAAATGGATTGCACAATTGACGGATATATAATATGTTCCATCGCAAGTGATCACCAATTTATCGTCGTCTACTTTTAATAACGATTTCGTTATTTCTTTTGTATTTGTCGTAACAATTGATCTGGATACTGCGTTCAACCCAAAGATTGGTAATAAATGCTGACAAATATATTTAAAACAGCTGGTGAATATATTTATATTTTATATATATTTATATTTTTATGTTTTTTATTTATTAGACCTTGTTGCACCACTCTAAAAAATCTGATTTTTTATACTCTGTACCAAAGGTACACAGAGAATATTAAGTTTGTGCAAAAGTATGTAACAGGGAGAAGGAATCGTTTCCGACCCTATAAAGTATATATATTCTTGATCAGCATCAACAGCCGAGTCGATATAGCCATGTCCGTCTGTCCGTCTGTATGAACGCACAGATCTCAGAGATGGTAAGAGATAGAGGTTTGACATGTATGGGGCATATATTTCTTATACTTGCAGGCAGATCAAGTTTATTTCAATTTTTGCCACGCCAACTCCCGCCTCTGCAATTTGGAAAAAACGTCGTATCTCCCACAGTTTTTGGCATACATACCCTCCCAGATACCCCCCCAGATAATAAAATATTCAAAAATCTTCTGGTGCAGTTTTCCCGGGCTTATTCGGCTATGACCTAGGTCATACAACCACCTGGTTGTACTTTTATTGCGCCTGAAATACACTAAAATGCACGTAGGATGCCAAATTTATATCAAACTAATTTTTTTAATTTTTTCAATATTTCTACCAAGCTACAGCCCAATTCGACATCATTAAGATATAGCTCCCACACAAAATCAATACTTTTTCATACATTTTCTCGAAAAATTCGCATTTATTGTAAATATTTTTGAAAATTATTAAATTTATTTGTGTAAATTAGATTTTAAATTATTTTTTTAAGTAATTTCAATACTTCTACATACAAAAGAAAACGTCTGTAAATTTAACCGTTATTGCGGGCTAGAAAAGCTCCAACCCACAAAATCGGTAAAATTAACCAATTTTTTTTGTAAACCTCCACGTGAAGAGAACTATTGCTATAGTAAATCTAACCGAAAATATCGTTTAGAAATGCACCAACTCACAAAATTGGTAATATTACCGGTCCTTACATTAAGTAACTTTTATTTCTACACAGTAATTTTACCCTAAAAATTGTAATTTGACATTTATTAAGTGTTGATTAGTAGGGTTACTATTCTAGCTGGCAAGTTACTATACTTCAGCTTAATTATGTTGAGCTCATCATCATCCCGTTACGCCACGGTATGTCTAAGATGCCTAAGCACATGCACGAAAAATTTCTTGAATATCGCATAAATCACTAAACTGTAATTCTCAAGTTCAAATTCCTATCAAGTACAATATAAATATAAGTGCCAACTGATATTTGCTAAATCAACCAGTTTCGCTGTTAGATTTACTGTGGGTATAGTTAATTGATGCAAAAACAAAGAATGAGATAACAAAATTATCAATTAAGCATATCTTCGGCTGTAGTGGAAAATTGTTAAGCTGTTAAAATGTTGTTAGATAGGTTTATTACTTCTCTTTTTAGAAATATACTAAACATAGAAATTCAAGTTGTTGTTTGTGAACTACTGCTTTTGCCGCAGGTACCTATGTTACACCTATTTTTAAACTTTCCGAGGCTGGCAAAGGTTTTCTTCAAAAGTCTTCAAAAAACTGACTGCTACATTTAACAGCTTAATATGTCCCCTACTATAAGGAAAATATCATTAGCTGACACCGATCGAGGCCCAACTCGAGAAAACGTGACTTATGTGATACTGTTACTACAGATTTTGTTCATCGATATCTTATTTTCTTTGCAGAAGTGCGGTTCTTAAGTAGAAAAAATAAAAATAGTGTTTTTGAATTTTTAAATATTTTTCCTAGCCGTTTGGAAACGAAATTTATTGCGTTTCGAGCAAACAATCGATTTTTTGAAATATTTTTTATTATTGTATTCAAACTACTTAACCGATTCAAAAATATTTTTAATTGCCTTTCGATTCATATCTTGCTTGACTCCATCAGACGATTATGAAGTGAAACATTGCTTAAAATGCAAATGCACCTACCGAAGAAATGAAAAAAATTCATATATAAACAAGAAAGAAAGTCGGTCAAGCCCGACTATAACATACTCTGTACCCTTACACTAGCATTTGCTCAGGAGTCAAACGGCCAGTTAACACCCCGCGCACAACGCGGTGCGCTCTCTAAGTTTCTCTCTCTCTCTCTTTCTCTCTCGCACTAAGATTGCCTGTGTTGAACGGTTAGGGTATGTTGCTGCGGTTATTGGTGGGGGGGTGGGTGGGGTTAAGTGGCCGTTTTTTGCCCATAACTTGAGTATCGTTCATCCGATCTTTGTCATTCCTTCAGCAAATCGATAAATAATTTTGTTTACAAGGTATCTCTAGAAGAAACGAATGATCTATCTCCAAACCTGTAGGAGATATGACGTTTTTTCCAAATTGCGGGGGCGCGAGGGGGCGTGGCAAAAATTGAAAATAAACTTGATCTGCCTGCAAGTATAAGAAATATATGTCCCATACATGTCAAACCTCTATCTTTTACCATCTCTGAGATCTCTTCGTTCATACGGACAGACAGACGGACAGACGGACATGGCTATATCGACTCGGCTGTTGATGCTGATCAAGAATATATATACTTTATAGGGTCGGAAACGATTCCTTCTCCCTGTTACATACTTTTGCACAAACTTAATATACTCTATGTACCTTCGGTACAGAGTATAAAAACGTTGCCATAAAAAAATTTTTGAAATTAATTTTTGAGACCAATTAAAAATAGTTTCAGTAGAAATGGATCTTTTTGGCTGTAGAATAGTGTAATCCAAAATTATTGCATTTTCGGTTTTGCGAAAAATTGAAAAGTTTTACGCGGCTGTAAGATTTATATTCGTAAACATATTTAAGCAATATTTTGTCTGCCTTAATTTGTGTATTTAAACTGTCGATTTAACTGACAAAAGTTTAACTTTTCAATCAAAATGAAATTATGGTTTTGTCCAAGGCGGGACAAGCCCGAACTACAGTGCGTCGTTACAGGAAAAATATTTGGCATTAATAATAAACATTTTCTTTAAAAAACACAGATTTACAAGGTTTTGAAGCAGAGAAGATTACAATTTATTTGTAAGCCGGAGTAGCTTAAATAAAATGGTTAGGTTTAGTTTTCGCTTTTCACTAGTTCAATAAATAAGACTAAGTCTGTACGGATGCAAAAAGAAAAGAAAATTTTAATCTAATTGGTTTTCTCAATATTTTGGAAGAATTTACGAAATGGCTCAATCAAAATAGGCATTCTGTTCTTAAAACGTTTAAAAATGCTAAGGCAATGCCAAATTCGCATTCGCATGCCTTTGCTTTCGCTAAATAGTAATCAGTTTCAAAAGATAAACCCAATCGATATTTGAGCTTATCAGTAACCTTCACTTTTACATTGCCCCAGGAAAATGTCAAACGACCCTTATACCTAAGACCTTTTTTCTTTTTGTTGGTTGCATTGTAGGCGAAGTCAATTGGATTTTCTTAGCATTGTTCGTGCTGTGCGGCATTGAGGCTTGCCCGTGGCGGAGGCAACAACCATAAAGCTAATGAAATAATCAGGCGTAACAAATCCGCCAGCGGGAGGGAAAGAGAATGAATGTGTGTTCAATAGGAGTGGGCGTGGAGAAGGCATAACACTTGAGACAAATGCGTTATGGTTATGATTATCACCGCTGGTACTGCAAATTGAATACCACCACAAACAGGGACCACAGACTAGAGAGCTAGGAGGCTGGCACGTAGCATCTAAATTAAAATACAATCAGAGGCGAGAGGCAATTCGCTGAAAAATGACTTTATTATTATCAGAAGAAGCCGTTACGCATACGCCGCGTTTGCCGGGCACAAATCACTCGGCCATTTAATGAGCAAACTGCCAACGTGACTTTAAAGGAACGTGACACGGATTGACAATGGGCATAACGATAAGGGTTCCTTTGCCCAACCAACAATAGGAAATCAAGAAGCAAGTAAAAAAGTTGGTCAAGCTCGACTGTAATTTATGCTGTACGCTCAGAAAAAATACCAAAGTAATAAATAATAATAACAACTTCCAAACTCATGCCTCCAAAGAATAACAAATAGTCTCCAGGAGGCTGAAAGAGGAATGATAGATATCCATGATTTACATAATTACCGGATAGCCAACCGATTTGTATACCCTTGCAGAGGTCCGTCCATCCGACTGTCCATATGTTTCTATGCTGTCTCCTCCGACTGTTTTAAAGCTATCTTGATATCTATAGCATATAGCTGCCATAGAAACGATTGGTTAAAAAACTTATTTGATTTCAATGGTCCAGCCAAATGGTCACAGAAGAGTCGCTATCTATTTGTCAGTTTGTGAGATCACTATTTCGGGTTATTTATTAATTGGAAGGGCTGATAGGGGCGTCACAAATATAGTCTTACGTAATGGTAATTAAAATTTGTAAGCCCTTCATTGTTTAAGGGATATTTTTTTTACGGTACACAGACTGTATAAAGTTTGTGCAGATGTATGTAACAGCCATGATCAGCAACAACAGCCGAGTCGATATAGAAATGTACCTATGAACAAGTAGATCTCAGATATGGTAAGAGATAGAGGTTTGACATGTATGGGACATAAACTTCTTATGCTTGCAAGCAGATTAAATTTTTTTTTACATTTTTTCTTCGCCCCCTCCCTCCACCACAATTTGGAAACAACTTTATAGCTCCCACAGTTTTGTAGATCGATGGTTTGTTCCTTCTGGACATATTGAGTAATCAGGATTACTTAAACTGTGATACATTTTCGAACTCAAAAATGTTGAAAGCGTCGAGACCAAAAAATTCTGAAAGGGTATGAAGGTAGTATAAAAGCCCTGACTGGGTTTAGTCTGATTAGCTGCCATTTTCATTTTATTGCACTTTGAACTTTTTCGCTTCAGTGTAGGATTTACGAATCCATATCTCGTTAACTATTTTGAATTTTGCTTTTATATCTGTGGCAAAGTTGTTGCTCTTGGTTTGGCCCATTTCTTTGTAGCAAATCAAAAAAATTACGTCTTCATACTCAAAATTTCAAAAGTTTCTCAAAAAAACCAAGATTTTACCACTTTTTTACAGTTTTTCAACTTTATCTTGAAACTCGTTACAAATATAGACAAGTAATATAGTACTTAGTTGTACCTTAGACGTAAATAAACAAACTGTTAGAACAAACCAACATCATTTAATTACTTTTTCACATAATTATAGGCCAACACGCATGTACAACTGTCATAAAAGCTCGAAAAAAACGAATATTTTCGGTAAAAACGTAATAAAATTAAATTTTGTATAATTACAATTTTTAAGTTATGTTTTTTTTTACTATTTTATTGATTTAATACAAAACAATCGAAATTTGTGACTGTGTCAGCCAATTGCTACCAAAAAGGGACATTTTTCGAGTTTTGATTACAATTCTACATGCTTAAGGGCCCGTAACTATATGAAGGACCAATCGAATGAAGTTGGTATGTTTTAACCGTTTGTTTATTTAAGCCTTAGCTCGGTTTTTGTTCTGCATTGCTTAGTCAAATTCGTTACAGTTTTCAAGACAAAGTTGAAAAACAGTACAAAATGAGGGAAAACATGACGATTTTACGAAATTTTTGTAATTTTGAGAATATAGATGTGACTTTTTCGAGTTGCTACTTAGAAATGTTTTGTAAGCCAAGCCAAATGCAACAAATTCCTCTAA
>JBAMBO010001645.1:0-23842 GCA_037044535.1 Lordiphosa magnipectinata
GGAGTTTACGGAGGAGCTTTATGTGAACCATTTCAAGGAGCAGCTTGATACGGCAGCCTTTAAGAGAAAAGTCCACATGGAGACGAAGCCTTGGTCCATCACTGATGGCTACAGAGTCAATCTGACGCTGGAGGTGGACGAGAGCGGACTGGCTGTACTTGAGGAGACCGGACGGGTCTACATCAAGTGGTTTTCTTTCCGTTGCCGGTCGCTCGTCCGTACCTATGCTTGTCACAGGTGCGTTGGATTCGATCACAAGGTTTCTCAGTGCCGATCGAATTATCCGTTTCTACTAGCAAGACGGCTGTCATTCTGCTGAAAGGTGCACTATCACCGAATAGGCGGCCTTTGATTCCTTCTGCCTGTTACATACATTTGCACGACTTTGGTATACCCTTTTTACTCTACAAGTAACGGGTATAAAAATTTAAAAATGTGTTCGCGCCACATGAGGTGGTTTGTTTTTCGAATAATTATTTAAACGCAAATTTCAATATTAATGCCTATTTCAAGAACATATAAATATTTATGTCACGAAATTGCAAGTTATTTTTTATATATTTAATGGCTATCGATGTGGCAACGCTATGATTATTTAGTTTCTCTTCTGGAAATCAACAAAATAAATTAAACTAAACTAATGGATTATCTGATTTTATATAACTTTGCTAATTCTCGTAGCGACGAGAAGAGTCTAATACAGTGGTGTCTAAGCTCACACAATCAAACATTGCGCTTGTGTGCTAAGCAGCGAAACACGAAGTAGACGTCACAACAAACAAATGCCTCGAAAAAATGCCTCGTGAAGTAAAACAAAAAGTCGAACACACGCATCGTAAAGAGGAAGAGGACGAGCGTGCCATTTATAGGACACACGTATTCTCTTTCTCTCTATACGTATGTCGGCTGCGACGCCGGCAGAATCATAAGTTGCTATCCCATGGGAGAGGCTTTTGGCAATTTGGACACCACTGGTCTAATATATTGTAATCAATGGTTTTGGAAACTTAACGCGATAGTTGAGAACTATTTTATTCTATGCGATTTATCCTCAAAGTTTATTATATAAGGCCATTTAATACTCCGTTGAGCTATTGTTCTCTTGATGAATTTGGTTACCTGATGACTAAGTTATTCGTGGATATCTGAGCCCACTTCGACAATCTAGTATACTTATTAAGTGTGTTAACAGAAAGTCGATTGATTTAACATTAATTCCCCGAAAAGTATAGTTTGCTTAAGTTTGGTGGGAAATTTAAATATAGTTTTTCATATAATCACTCAATCACATAAATGTTTACATATTTGTTTGACAATTTTGGACCCTAGTGACCGGGAGTCGTTCCAAGCCTTGCTGAATTGGAACGCGCCTACCCGTGTGTGACGTGGCTGTACCCTACCGGATGCAGTGCGTCAATCTTGTGTCCAACAGCCAGGGAGCCGATTCGGAAACCGCACTCTCTTTGGCTTACCCACCGCCGATTCGAATACCGCTGGGCGGTGCTATTCAACCGGGAATCCGGTCCAGAAACAGATGCCGATCACAGTCGATTCGGAAACCGCACTAGTAATCCCTTTGGATAATCTGCTACTCCAAGGAGTCGGGGTGTATGTGACTTCTCAGTGCGCTGATGCTTTGCTTTTATAGGCTGATGGGCGCAGTCGACGGTGGCAGCGAACGCACCTGATAGTGGCAGAGTGCGCGATATCGATAACGATGGCGTGGTTGATCAGCTGGCTGCCTATTGATTGATGGCGCGCGCACTTATTGTTTGAAAGTGCGCGCGTGTTTTGAATCTTTTATTTAACTTATTCTAAGGAAATTATAAAATATATATGTCTGTGTTGCGCTTCGTGCGGCTTAGGATTATATATGTGTGTGTAAACCTAAAAGGAACTGCCTGTGTTGTGCTTCGTGTGGCTTAGGATAATGAGTGGATATATAGGTTGATGGGAATATAATGCTAGGGATATATAAATGTAGGTTATAGAGATAGGTTGCGAGCCCCTGGGGCGTTGCAGTGTGATCCCAGCCAACATTTTATGAAATTTTTAATCACATTCGAGTCTTTTTCGAGTCCTCAGTCTGATTAAAAAATTCATAATTGCGCTTGTTTTCTGATCATAAATGATACTTTGGTCGGGAGAAAATGGTACCCTAGCCGCGACTTTTCTAATGATATTCGACTCATTTTCGAGTCGTATTTCCAAACTTTTTAGAGTCATATTTCCCATCATTATACTCTGTACCGAAGGTACATAGAGTATTTTAAGTTTGTGCAAAAGTATGTAACAGGAAGAAGGAATCGTTTCCGACCCTACAAAGTATATATGTTCTTGATCAGCATTAACAGCCACGTCGATATAGCCATGTCCGTTTGTCTGTCCGTCTGTATGAACGCACAGATCTCAGAGATGGTAAGACATAGAGGTTTGACATGTATGGGGCATGTATTTCTTATACTTGCAGGCAGATCATGTTTATTTTCAATTTTTACCACGCCCCATCCCGCCCCCGCAATTTGGAAAAAATGTGTATCTTCCACAGTTTCGTAGATGGATGGTTCAAATCAAAATGGTAGTCCAAATTATTTATCGATTTGCTGAAGGAATAATAAAGATCGGATGAACGGTACTCAAGTTATGAGCAAAAAACGACCAGTTATTGAAGAATAATATTGTTCAATTCTTTAATAAAATCTTGTACAAAATTCAACAGGAAAAACATAACTTGAATCTACAACACTGGCCAGTATTGGCAAAACTTGCTGAGAGCTGCTTTTTAATAACGGATATACTAACAAATTAGGTAACCTCAAATAATTTATAACTAAGAAATCAGTTTATCCCCTTTTTTGTCCGTAGTGAATGTATGTTCCTTCTCCAACTTTTCTCTCAACAACAGAACAAGGTGTCCTTCAAATGGTCCCAGCATCTTTTTGACAGTAAGTAGAAGTACCGTTAGAATCAGAACAAAGAGATAACAAGCAGTTTAGCATCGTCTAGCGGGGTGAAATATTACTGCATAGCAACTGCCTATTGTAAACAATCAAATTTCAAACCACTGCGTGATCAATTGGCGATTGCTTACATTTTGAGCATATGCATGAGTCATTTTCGACTCTTCTATAAATCGGCTCGAAAAAGACTCTTCCAGGTGAAGTTTGTAAAAATGATCTTCCAAATGCTAGTGGGGTTGGAGGTAAAATTGGAAAAGAAGAGCGGTGCAGGCAAATTTTTTTTTAAAAATCGTGTGGAGAAAAGAGTTTATAAGTGAGTATCCACATTCGCTCAAACAATAAACATTGAAAAACTGTGCGGGTTGTACACAGCAAACTTTAACATTTTGGCGTTAATTAGTATAACATAATTTCAAATCAAACGAGAAATAAGTTAAAGTCGACTCTAACTGACTTCGATATACCCGTTACACATGGAAAGAAATGTTTAATAGCCTTCCTGTGTGCCTGAGGGGGGACTCGGCTGTTTATCATCCGATTTTGAAAATTTCAGTGCCTATAGATATTCCGTATATATATGTAAGTTTAAAATTTGAGACCGATATTTTAAAAATTGTAGGAGCTATTCAACATTTTTTATTGTATGGGCGGGGGTGGGCGTGGCTAAAATTTGAAACAAACTTGATCTGCCTGCAGACAATATGAGTCTACATTTCAGAGAGAAGGACGGACGGACAGACGGATGGACGGACAGACGGACGGACGGACAGACGGACATGGCGATATCGACTTGGCTGTTGATGCTGATCAAGAATAGATATACGTTACATGGTCGGAAATGATTCCTTATGCCTGTTACATGCATTTGCACGACTTTAGTATACCCTTTTTACTCTACGAGTAACGGGTATAAAAACGTAATATACGTCACTTAAATCGTATATGTTCATCAATTTGTATTTTGCTATTGGTCTGCTTTATGTACTTGGAAAGGCTTTTGCATTTTAACTCTGGGGATGTCGCTCAAACATTTAAGAACAAAACCTGCGTAATTCAAAACATATTTTTTAGATTTTTTTAGTTAGATGTTTATTTTTTTCATTTGATAATTTTCATAGCTTACAGCTTTACATTGATTAACTAATAATAAACAAACATTTAAAGCTTGGTTTAAAACCGTCAGCCTTCCTTCTGTTGTATGACAAAAAAACAATTACATATATAACCATATACTTATTTTACATATAATTAACATAATTTCATATTCTGCATATTATATAAAAGTTTTCATTTATGAAATTTCTTCTATAATTAGTAGCCATCTCTATGTAATTCGCCAGATTATTCCATCCCATCCCCCCGATCAGGGCCGTCAGCACTTCTTCTTCGGTGAACGTACAAGTTTTAAAATATCGCCAACGAAATTCCCGCAGTATTGGACATCGTCCTACAAAATGCTGCATGTCCTTCTGCTCAGACATATTGCATAGTGAGCATATACCTCCATTTACAATTCTTCTTGGGCAGCTGTTTAACCATAAAAGATCTCCTCTGGCCTTCATTATCCAAGCTATCTCGCTTTGCTTGAAAGACTCGTTGCAGTATGTGGGCCCTATTGCATAATTAAGGTCTTTATACACTCTTGATGCACTTACTGAGGCCTTTTTTATGTGTTGCATGTGGATATCTGCTTTTGATGCGCTTACGAACCGAACATTGTGGTCAATCCAATTTGCATGCGATTGGTTGTCTCCGAGTGATATGCCATGATGCGCGAACATTTCTCTAAGCCTCGCAAAACACTCCAAATTATTTCGCATCATTTTCTCAGCAATGATATGCGGGAGTCTAGAATCTTCATACTCAAATAAAATTCTTGATAGGTACTTGAGAGTGTTAGACTATAGATGTGTCCATCTTCTAGCCCTGCATCAATTCCCAATATGTAGTTGGGTGTGCTATCTGGTAGTTTGAGTATCCTCTTTAAAAAATATTGCTGCCGTTATTCTGCCTCTTCCTTCTAGGAAGGTTCACTGTTCCCTTGTTGATGAAATTCGCCCACACAGAGTTTATACTCGCCTTTGGTTCTTTTGTATTGGCTGCCACATGCTTCTTAAAGCTCATTGTAGGTGTCAGGCACGGGGTTACCACTTGAAATTATTAGATTACACCAAAAAAAATTTAAAAAGATCCATTTTCTTTAAAAAAGTAAAAAAGTTATATTTTCATTTAATAAAATACAAAATATTTCTTTCATAAAATCGTTAAACTAGTCATCCATTTAATTTTTTGAGTATTTTTAAATGTTCAAATAATCCCAAAAAATATTTCATGTATTAATTAATTTCCATGGCAATAAGGCATAACATAGCTCGAGTTATGTTAAAATTGAGTTTTTAATACGAATGGCTTCCTCGGTTTTAGTTCTATAATGTGTCCAAATTTCACACCAGTCGGATGAGTGGTTACAAAGATATAACGGTAAAACAAAACAACGTAAGTCTTGGGAAGTCTGAATAAGTATTGGTCTGTAAGTCAAAATACTAAAATATCAACTTGACCTTATCAAAATGACTTGTACGAGTATACTTAAGGATACTCGCTAATCTGTAAAAATTTCAACTTTACGACCAAGCAGTTTATTAATATATTCGTTAAGGGCCGATTTCTCATCTGCTATATAGCTGCTATATGCCAGATAAACTTATAATATACTCCGTTACTAGGGACAGTGGCTTACCCTAGAGAGTGCGGTGTTTATGTAAAGCGAGGAATTTTCCGTCTGTTTATATGCTTTCTTCTCCGCTCTCGAAGAATTGAGGAAGAACTAATTGTCCCTAATATAGGAGATATTATAAAATCAAATAATTTGTTGCTGGTGCCAGTCGGACGTGTGCTGAGCTCCGCTTTGCGTGCCCCAATTGCCACTAAAACGCAAAATAAACAATTGATCCGGTGGCCGCGACTTAAGCAGGGAAACCTGCCGTGTGCTGATATCGCTGAACAAAGACCAGGCCTCCTATTTGGGAAATTATAACATATTTTCACAGTCTTTGGCGGTCTTGTGTTGGACTCAGAGGATAACGGCAAGAGACTAATCACGAATACACAATCAAATTCTGGACACTCCACAAAGAAAAACAAAAATCACTTCAAATCAACAAGAAAATTAGTACCATCACCAACAACGTTCACACTATGCCATGAACATTTTGTTCTCACTCATGAACGGTTTGGGCTTGTCTTATAAACATTTTCTGCTCGTTTCAAGAACATTTGTTCTCACTTTGGTAAATATTAACCATAGTTAATGATAAGGTCGAGTCTCCTCCTCTAGGGTGGTGTTCTCGGAAAGGGCGGGCGGCGGGGAAGGAAGGAAGGGACGAGACCCACCATACCCACACATCACATACACACCAGAGAACTGCAAAACGTACCAAAAACGTATACGCTTACGTATAGCTTCAAATGCGTCAATGCTTCAATGCGTACCCAGTCAAAAAACGTATGCGTACTTCAATACGCATTTTTTAAAAAGTACGTTACGTATACTTCATAGTGCGTATGCGTATTTTAACTACGCTGACGTATACTTCAAAAGTACGCACACTACGTTTTAATATTTGAGGCATACGCACACTACGCTTAATTTCTGTGCGTATTCGCAAATCAAATGCGTATAATTTATTCATAGCCCGTTTGAAAATTATCGGTTTCACTGAAGCGATAGCGCAATTTTTCTCAATTTGACATTAATATTGCATATTTTTTTTGATAAAACTTTTGCTATCTAAAATCTTTCTGAGGGTACACAGGGTAAAAAAAAAGAATGCATACGAAACCATAAGAAACCATGTGATTGCAATTAACTGTAAGTTTTTTTTTTTGCATAAAACACATAAATAAAATTATTGAAAAATGTAGCGTGCGTCACAAAGGATTCACTTCCATTAATAAAAACCGACAAAGTATTTTTGCTGGAAATATTTTTTTTGAGATCCTCTGACATTCATCTTTCTTTTAAAGTATTAGTCATTGTGTGCTTTATTACGCAAAATTCGCTAAAAATTCCAAAAACACACTTCAACTTTCAAAGTGACTTCCACTTTTTGTACCGTGCGGTACGAAACTTTGTGACCAATTATTTCGCAACGGGTGATGGAAATTAGACCGCGTGATTCTGAATAATGAATTTAGACCGCCATCACACAATGAAATTACACCGCGCGGACTAGTTTCATTTTGCAAAATACATTTAGACAGCCATCAAAAAATGAAATTACACCGCGCGGTCTTCTTCAATGTTTATTTTTTAATGTTCGACTTTTTAAAAAAAAATGTTGCCTGCGGCGCTTTTATACGTATAGAGAGCGCGCGGTCTAACTTCATTTTGTGATGGTGGTCTAAATTCATTTTGCAGAATAAAATTACACTGCGCGGTCTAATTTCCTTTTTTGTGTGATGGCGGTCTAAATTCATTTTGAAGAATGAAATAAGGCCGCGCGGTCTAATTTCATTTTCTGATGGCGGTCTAAATTCATTTTGAAAAATGAAATAAGGCCTCGCGGTCTAATTTCATTTGATGGTCGCGGCCTAAATTCCATTTGCAGAATGAAATTAGACCGCCATGCAAAATGCACGGCGGCCTAAATTCACGCGGTCTAATTTCACAGAGAGTTTCGCAACCTATTTTTAAATTATTAATGAAATTCCATTTAGTAAAGTAAAATTGGCTCAAACAGCACCTCCAGGAGGGCCAGGGCCAAGCTTCTCTCAATCTCTTGGCGTGTGTGCTTATAATTTTTCGCACAAGAGAAAGGGACCTACAGTTTAACGCCGAATCCGAACGGCAATAGTTAGAGAATTTGCTTTTTCATGGCTAGTTAACTTCACAGCTGGCGCCAGTAGCTGGTGAAGGTGATCGGGTGTGTAAAAGCTTTTTTCTAAAGACAGAAAAAACTTTTTCTATTAGATGGTCCGAGGCGGGATCGAACCCACAACCTCCCGCACCAGCCGCCACACATACGACTGGGACGCCACGCCCGACCTGCAAATTCCATTTGCAGAATGAAATTGGACCGCCATGCAAAATGCACGGCGGCCTAAATTCACGCTGTCTAATTTCACAGAGGCTTTTGCAACCTACTTTTAAATTATGCATTATGCCATTCGAAAGTACACTTCAATCTCACTAAACACTGTGTATAAGTTGAAGGTATATCTTTGAAAAACAATAATATGTTTATATTTTAATCCGAAATCGAGTACGAAAATAGTGTTCGTCACGCGGAAGTTGCCCATATAAAACTAATAGCTATAATAATAGTAATAAAATATTATCGAGATTACTGTTCACGCAAATACCAAGGATAAGTTTAACATAACAAGATAAACTAACTAACTAAGTATATTGCTAAGTAAAACCAAAATAAAAATTTAACAAAGTAACTTAGATTTCATATAGAAATTTCAAAGCACGCATAAATGAAGTAAAAACAAGAAAAAAAGTCGGTCAAGCCCGACTATAACATACTCTGTACCCTTAACGTCGCAGTTTGCATTTGCTCACGAGTTATACACGCTCATCTCTAAGTTTCACTCTCTCTCTCTCTCTCTCACTAAGATTGCCGTTCAATAGAATGCTGTGGTGATGGGTTGGGGGGGGGGGGGGGGGGGTTTTACTGGCCGTTTTTTGCTCATAACTTGAGTACCGTTCATCCGATCTTTATCATTCCTTCAGCAAATCGATAAATAATTTTGTTAACAATGTATCTCTAGAGGGTACGAATGACCTATCTTTAAAACTGTAGGAGATATGACGTTTGTTCCAAATTGCTGGGGCGGGAGGGGGCGTGGCAAAAATTTAAAATAAACTTGAGCTGCCTGCAAGTATAAGAAATATATGCCCCATACATGTCAAACCTGTGTGTACCTTCGGTACAGAGTATAAAATGAAGCATTTTGAAAATGCGTGCTGCTCAGTTTGAGTACGTATTTAGTGCGTACTTTTCAAAGTGCTTCAGCGTACGTATGCGTATTTCAACTTTTGCGTCTAAGTACTACGAACACTCATTTTTTTTTTCTGATGCGTAGTGTGCGTATGCATAGCCTACTATTTCTAATGCGTATGCGGACATATGCGTATTTTAAAAAATGCGTACTACGTGCGTAGTTCGCATTAATGACTACGCATTGCAGTTCTCTGATACACACCCCCAACACCACACCTCCCCTCCCCCCAACAACAAACCAACATCATAGTTAAAAATAGAGGAAAGCTAACTTCGGCTCGATCGAAGTTTATATACCCTTGTAGCTTGATGGCGCCACTTCTTTGAGCATATGCTTGCCAGTTTGTTATATGGCAGCTATACGATATATTCATCCGATTTTGACCAAACTCCCCAAAATTGTGTGGAAACTGATAGTATTCACAACTGGAAGGTATAAAGACGCTACCATTGAAAACATAAAAATTTTTCTCCCTAGAACTACTTTTTTGACCGATAGTCCCTATGGCAGCTATATGCTATAGTCATCCGATTTGAATCAAACTTGGAAAAATTGTGTAGTAGCATATAATATTGATTAGTGACAAGTTTGGAAGCGATAGCATTGAAAGCAAAAAAGTTTTTCCTACTTAGACTTTTTCTCAGACATATCTTTTGTATGGCAGCTATACTATATAGTTGTCCGTCTGTCTGTCCGTCTGTCTATCTGTCTGTCTGTCTGTCTGTTTCTACGCAAACTAGTCTCTCAGTATTAAAGCAATCGAGCTGAAATTTTGCACAGAGTCTTCTTTTTACTGCACACTGCTAATATGTCGGAACGGACCGGATCGTATGACTATATCTTATAGCTGCCATAGGAACCATCGGTCGAAAATGAGTCTTAGTAAGGAATTTGTTTTGCTTTTTATGCTAGCGTCGTTAAATTTACTGATTACTAATTGTATATGCTTTCAAATATATATACAAATATAAATCGGATGACTATTTCTTAAGGCTGTCATAGGACCGATCGGTCGGAAAATGGATCTTAGTGAGACAAACTTTTTTGCTTTTAATTTTATCTTTCTTAAACTCGGCGATTGTTAATTTGATATGTTTTCAAAAAAATTCGCGAAATTTGGTCGAAATCAGATGTTTATCTGTCGGAAAATGGGTTTTAGTTACAAAAATATTTGATTTTTATTTAAGCGTTCATAAACTGTGACGTTTGCAAGGGTATAAAAACTTCGGCACAGACGAAGTTAGCTTGGCTTTCTCGTTTACAATGCTCTTTGGAATAAATAAATGTTAATAAGCACTGAAAACATTAATAATAATATTTTCATGAACACTTTTTCGTTTGTCATGACCACCGTTCATGTTTTACAAACGGAAAAAACAGACCAAACTCGTGAACCTTTGGTAACGATTTTGGAACGCCATATTTGTCTCTGTGTAAGCACGTAAGAGCTTGCGTATCCCATTACGTCGCATAAGTCTCGCGCGAACTTTCTTACACAATTAGGGAATACCAATGGGCGCGAGAGTTAAATCAGTCAGGCGTTACTTTTTGAAAAATGCGGCGTACACCTCCCTGCAATAACAAAAGAGTTTTGCTCGACACTTCGCCAGAAAAAACTCAACCTAGCCCCTCATTCAAAGTGCTAAACAAGGAGGGTTCAGCAAAACAAGCAATGCCTTCCGCAGCCGCCCAAAAAGGAAATATGCAGATGCCGACGACGATGCCCGCTACGGCTGTCGGATCTATGTCAATTGAAGCACTCTCTTCCCAAATGTCAAACCTTTTAGACGCCAAGCTGAGCGATCTTCCTACCAAATCGGACATCGAGGGAATAAACAATAACTTTTTGGAACTGCAGCAGAAGAATGCGAAACTGGAGAGCCGACTGGGAAAAATGGAGGAACGAAACACGGCACTAGAGCAACAACTGGATTTTCTTATGAAAAAGGCAAACGAGAAAATCGTCGTAATGCATCTACAAGTATCCACTGACGAAAACCCAATCGAAAAGGCAAAATCTGTATGCATGGAAGTACTCAGCACCAGAGACAAGTCTGCTGTCACTGCTGCATGGAATTTCAGGCCAGGCAAAGCTGGTGGTGCTGGAGTCATCGTCATATGAACGAGGACGAAACCTCTAAAAGTAGCCAATTAATCTCCAAAGCAAATTGTAAATTTTAATATTAATGCCGTCAGTCATGCATACAAAATACTCAAAATAGCACAGTAAGTCTAAAAATTTTGTCAAACAACATATCAGGGCTAGCAAGTAAGCGCATACATACCACATTCTTTAATTTTGTACAAGGCCACGATATCTTTTTATTCTACGAAACATTTATAGAGAAAAATGAGTCAAATTACGAAAACTATTTCGCCGATTATAATCTACATTGGGAAATGGCTACACGTGTATCTACGTGTGGAAGAGCTTCGGGCGGATGCCTCTTTGGAATTCGAAAAACTGCACGCCACAACGTTAACATGGATTTCGACACAGTAAACGGACAAACGATTATAAAACTAAAGTTTGGATCAGAAACCCTGGTAATTGTGCCTCTCTACCTAAACTGCAATAACTGGGATGCTAGTTTCGAACAGACGTCAATTAAATGTGAGGCGAGCAGATACGCCTCAGTTGAAAGAAAAGCCTAGGATGGCAAGTTGGACAAAAAACGGCGCCTTTTCGAAGATTTGTGTGAATGCCTGGACTTAACCATTCTAAGGGCCGTTTTCTCATGTTGGTGTTTTTGCAAATCTAGGTGGATTTGCTGCATTTGCTTTGCTCATGTTCAATGCTAACAATCTAGATGACATTCGCAGCAATCTACTTCACCCTCATTGATTTTAAAACCATCTACATTCTTATGCAAATTAAGTATTTTTGTGTATCCGCGCATATGGTCACACTGGAAAATATTTGAAAACAAAAAACAACTGCTGCTAAAAACATTAAAGTCTGAATTGTTATTAAGTAAACCAAAAATGGAAAATATTGGATGTGCCTTTAATATAAGAACACCTGCAGACATTGCTGAAATTACAGATGCACATTCTAATTCCCCTAGTTCATTGCTTAAGCTAAGTTTACACATCCAAATAATTTGACTAAATTTTGATAAAAATAGCCATGATTAAAGATTTTACAGGATTAAAAACTTAAACTGTGGTTCCATACGCAAATAATTTGATTAAATATGGCCGGAAAGTTCCACAATTTGGCATATATAGCCCAATTTTCATGAAAATTTTTCCAAATTATTTGCCTGTCTGAACATAGCTTTCGACCTACTGTTTAATATCCCATCATAGTAACAAGACGTTCCAAAAGAAAAACCTTCTCCTCCTCTGTAAAATTCTTGCTTTAATTTTTAAAATTGGCGCGCAATAAAAAAGACAAGACTCAGCCGACTGCAGAGGTGCTGCCAACCTAGTATTATACCATTCCAGCCCTCCCGGTGTGACCGTGGCGCAAATGCCCGAATTTATAATCAACCTACATGAGATAACCAATTGAACAAAAACCATCTAGATGCGAAATCTAGATGGATTTCGATTTGAGCAAAAACATGAACATGAGAAAACGGCCCTAAACGGTAGAACGAAGAGCGATGTAGAAGGGGACTTCACTTTTATTAGGGGAAAGGCCTGTTCAACCATCGACTACTGCGCAATAGGGGAAGGCTGGGAAAAATATGTAACGGATATGGAAATTGGAGCGCTTGTGTACTCGGACCACTTACCAATCACAACACATATACATGCAGAAGAATCGCAACAACCCAAGGAACCCAACTGCCTCCTTTCAAAGCTAGTATGGCGCCAGCGATCGGAAGATACATACAAAAGGAATTAAAATAACCAAGTTGTCCAATATCAAGGCTTAAACAATCCAGCAGACATAAATGAGCTCACAAAATGCATAAAAATGCCGCTCGCTGCATGAAGCCTTTGGGAAAACCGAGGTATAACCAGCCATGGTTTGATCAACAATGCGAATCGGCAAGAAAAAACTCTTTTCTGCTCCTACGACGGGTGAAGGCAGAAAATTCAGAAAGAATAAAAACGGAGTATCAAAATGCAAACCGACTGTATAAGGATTTATGTACAAAAAAGCAACAGTAATACTTCCGAAGTCTGGAAATTTAATTCACGAGCATCAAAGACAGCAAATCATTCTGGACTATGAATAGAAAACTCAATGGTACTGCGGCATACAAACCGATAAAAGCTAAAAATGAACTGCTCGCGCTGCATTTTGGAAACTTTTATCTGTCGACCAAAATGAGATACAGTTTCCGTTTGGACTGCCGTACAAAGAACACCGTCTCTTGGATACGGACATCAATGTGGCGGAGGTGGAAGCAGCTATAAAAAAGGCTAAAGTTAATAAAGCTCGTGGCGAGGATCGCATACCAGCAGAGTTTTTCAAGCATGCAAACCCCGTTCGTTGAAGAGCTTACACGCACCTTTAATGCCATCTATGATTCCGCTGATATACCAGATAGCTTTAAAAGGACGTAATATTTCCCATTCCCAAAAAAGGTACACAAACAGAGGCGAGCAACTATAGGGGCATATCTTTCCTCAATTCGACCATGAAGCTGTTTGCATCAACGCTTCTCATGCGATTGGAAAATTGGGTCGTGGAACAAAATCTTTTGAGCGAGAACCAGTTTGGCTTCAGAAAGGATTTTTCAACAGTCGATTCCATCTTTATATTGTCCTCAATCGTTTCAACCCATCTTAAAGAGAAAAAGAAACTTTACGTAAGCTTTATCGATTTCAAGGCGGCTTTTGACATAATCGACAGAAGGAGCCTTATTTACAAACTCAGCAATATGGGCCTATCGACGAAGTTCCTGAGAGTCATACAGAAAATGTATGAGGAAAATATAGCAGCTGTATGGGATGGTTTACAACTGTCAGACTGTTTCCAAAGTAACACAGGAGTAAAGCAGGGCTGCTTGCTAAGCCCGCTGCTATTCTCTCTATATAAACGATATTGCTAAAGCATTACCAGCAGGAATTTCATTTGGCAACATGCATATAAATACGATACTATACGCGGATGATATGGTGCTCTTGGCTGATTCAGCACCCAAACTCCAAAAAATGCTAAGTCAACTTAACGAGTACTGCAAAATTTTGAATCTGAAAATAAACACAGATAAGTCAAAAGCTCTGGTGTTTAGGGATTGCAGAGGACGTGTAGTTCAAGGGGACACATGGAGCTTAAACGGTGCGGAGATAGAGAAATTAACATCTTATAATTATCTTGGAGTTACCATGACCTCAAATGGAAAATTTACAACGCACCTTCGTCTAAAACTAAAGGAATCCATCATGGCGCTGAACAGCTCTTGGAATAAACTAATGAACGACATAAATGTACTACCGAGCATCAAATATAAGATGTATGAAGCAACCGCTCGCTCCGTACTATGCTACGCCTCACAGGTATGGGGAATTCTCCGATATGAAGATGTTGAGAAGTTGTTGCGTTTTTTTATCAAGAAAATATTCCAGCTGCCACGAAACACTCCAAACTATGCAATACACATTGAGACTGGATTACCCGAGCTATACAGCTACACCTTGGGCACGCATTTTGCATACATGAGGCAGGTGATGGAGAAACCAGCAACAAGACTGGTGAATAAAACGGCGAGGCTGCTATTAGCAAATTAAGCTCAATGCTTTAGTGAATGGCGACTTTTAGCTGCTGAGTATAACGTCCCACTAGATCTCCAAAACCATTGATCATGGACGGCGGCACACAAAAATATATTGGAGCGCATGGCTGAAGGCACTCGAGAAAAATGTTTTGAACAGGCCCAGAGAAGCATAAGCATTGGGTTGTACAAACAACTAAATTTCTCTCTTTACGAAAGAAAGTATTTTAATGACCGCTATAAACTAAAAGTAGTCTCGCAAATATTCCGCGCCCGATGTGATTTGATGGCACTGAACTTCAAGCCATATCGAAATGGTATCCTAAATAAATGCACGCTTTGCAATATGCACGAAAAAGAGGACGCATTCCATTTCTTGGCCAAATGTCCAATGCTGGCAGAAATACGTTTTGTATATTGGCAACAATCTTCGCTGAACACAGCAGAAATAATTGATATTTTGAATGTGCGGTGTTGGACCACACTGGTTAGTTATATTTTCGAAGCGTTAAGATATAGACAGCAAATTACAACAGAATTCTTGTACAACTAAATAAATATCAGAAAATTCAACCAAATTAAAATAATTCCTTAAGATGTACATATGACTGACGGCAAACTATGGCCAATGTCAGAAACAAATAAAATAAACTACTACTACTACTACTCCGTTACTTGTTGGTTTATGTGACAGTGCTTTGTAAAAGATGTGAAATCGGCCCTTAAAGGTTATAATTGCTTCCTGAAAAATACAGAAAACACACTTCTGCTTTCATTCCACAGATTTCTTTACATTATAAAAACTAAACAGTCAATATTTTTATTGTTTACATACATAAATCATACTCTGAGATCAGTTACTTCTCTATATTTCTATGTATTTTACAGACCACACGTAATGTGGCTCTGTACTCGTACTCAGCTCCTTGCAAAGCATTATATTTGAAACTGAATCAAATTCAAGTTTGCAACAATTTGCCAAACCAGCTCCAAGTATAACTCACGCACCGTTTTCTTTACTTATAAAATGGTGGATTTCTCTTTTCACTTGCTATACACAGCCCTATCTTCAATAATATCAAAATAATATAAATTTTTCATATCAAAGGGATACTATTTCTACCTAAACATATGGATGCGATAATATTATCTTGATATTTTTTTCACATGCAGGCCGATTCGATACTCAAAATACCCGTATAATACTAAATATCGTGATCTTTTTTTTCTGTGTACGTATATTGTGACTAATAGCCTATTTTCACTGCATTCGTTTCTTGTCATTTTCATTTCATTCCACTTTCAAACTCACGGGGACTTTTTGCAATATTTACCCAAAAAAAGACATACCCGTCAGGAAAGCAATTACGCGCGGCGACTGCATTGTTATCGCCCTGAATTATCAGCAGAAAGCTATATACACAACTTTTTTTGACTAATTTATATTTTTAACAAAATTGCGCCTACTTTTTAAATTCAAATCAGCAGTTTATTGGGATGACACTTTCTGTTTCCAGAGAGTAACGAGTAGTGCCAGAGAGTAGCGAGTACTTTTTTAAAAAAATACCAAATTCCTAAGTGGGGAATGCCATCATTTTTGAGAAATAAAAGAAATGAAGGGCAAAATGCAACAACAATTTGCATGGAAGAAATGATATAATTTTCTTCATTTCTTGTCATTTCAAGAAATGACGATTCATTTCTTTGGTGGAAATAGGCTATTAGTTCTATAAGATTGTATAACAAAGTTCTTGAGATTACACTACGCAACAATTTTTAGTATATTGAAGGGTTGGTGGTGATACAAGATCATTTTCGTGTGTTGAACACGAATCTGTTTTCGAAAATGGTCCATCCCGTCTAGACTCTCGGTAATTTGGGATTAAAGTTGCTTAGAATGCCTATTTTGAACCTTTTTAGGGCCGTTTTGACTCTAATAACATGGGACGGTACAATTCTACGATTTTCTTAAGCGAAGATATACCATTTACTAGCATTACTACTTTTAGCAGTTACATCGCAAACAGCAACGGTGACATAAGGCATCCTTGCTTTACTCCGTTTGCGGGTAAACTTTTTCAATAAATTGTATTATTTTTGTGGATACACCTTGTCGTTGGAGCTTGTATATAATTTGTTTACGAGGTACTCGGTCAAACGCAGCCTTAAAATCTACAAAATAAGCATAAACTTTTCTTTTTTCTTCAAATTTAATGCGGACTATGGATGCTAAGTTGAAAATGTTGTCAACCGTTGAGTATCCACGCCGGAATCCTGCTTCTTCTTCTTTTTTATTGGCCCGATGTAGCATCAAAACCGCTTGACGGTCTTGGCCTCTGTAATAAATGCCCTCCACTCGCTTCTGCATTGTGCGAGCTGGCAGCAGTTGTTCACATTAAGGTTGGAAATGTCTTTCCGCACATGATCATCCCATCTTAGTGGTGGGCGACCCCTCCTGCCTTGTCCTCCAAAGTCAGCCGCCTTCGCCGTGTACGTCTTTTTTACTGGAGCTTCTTCATCCATCCGGATTACATGTCCTAACCAGCGCAGCTGCTGTTGCTTTATGCGCTTGACTAGACTGATGTCCTTATGGAGCTCATACAGCTCGTGATTCATTCGAATGCGGTATCCATCACCAACTTTTAAAGGTCCATAGACCCTCCGAAGGATTTTTCGCTCGAGCACGCCAATCGCCTCCTCATCCGCTGCTGTCATTGTCTATGCTTCTGCGCCGTATTGCAGGACTGGGATGATGAGCGACTTGTACAGCGCTATTTTTGTTCTTCGAGAAAAGGCTCTGCTCTTGAACTCCCTACTGAGCCCGTAGTAGCATCGGTTTCCAAGAATAATTCTTCTTCGGATCTCTAGGTTGATGTTGTTGTCGCCGGTAATCTCTGCACAGTTCATAAAGGATATACCTCTGTAGTTCATCGGGTCATTGATATCTCCTTTTTAATATATTGGAAATATTATACTGTTGATGAAAGATTTTTCCAAACAGTTGATATCAAACACTCTATTGTATACAGTGACAATTCGTTTAAGCATCTCATTTGGGTCGTTTTTGAAAAACTCATACGGACTTCTGTCTTCTTCAGGAGCTTTGTTGTACTTGGCTCTGTTTAGTGCTGCCATAACAAAACATATTTAAAAAGATACCAAAGATGACCGCAGCGACTTTGTTGTAGGATAATTTTTTATAAGTCGCGGTCCATCGATGACTTTTTTTCAAAATTGTTGTTGAGTACGGTCGTATACTAAGGTTAGGTTGCAAGGGTTGAAATGGGAAGATCCCATTTCTTCACTTAGGCCATTGAAGGCCCGTTTTGGTACCATATAACCCTTTCTACGCTGTGGTCGTAGAGGGAGGGTCTGTCCCGTTAAACCATTTAGAAAGTAGCACAAATTTTAGCAAAGGGGATAGTTATAGAGCTGGGCGGAAAAGAAACTGTGCTAGATCACTAATTTCGAAAAATAATTTTCACTGTTCAAAACAGTTTAGTGGGAACTTTTTTATCATCACTATAAAAACAGTTCGATACATGTTAGTGCTACCGCCCGATCCGAATGGTAAATGAACGACTCCTTCAGCTTTTTTAACCCCGCCACCGTGAATCTAGTCCATCTCTGATTCACTGAAATCCAGTCGGGACAGCATACATGACGGGCGACGAAGGACTCCAGCTTTGGTCTTCACGCTCGCCGAGCGTACCTGTCCGTCGCGTACGGTGAACACTTCGATTACCTTGCCCATCTGCCAGTTAGAACGATGAACTGCAGCATCACATATGAGAACAAAATCGTCGACTGCAATCGGCTTTACTGGTTGAAACCACTTGGTGCGGCGACATAAGTCTGGCAAATATCCATCTATCCACTCGATGGTTGATATTTGGATAGAATTCGAGATGCCTAATAGAAAGTGGTTAGGGGTAAGTGGGTTGTCTATTGGACTATCAAGAGCTATGTGTGTAAGCGGGCGCTCATTACCAATATTTCTTGCTTCACACATCAGGCTATATAGTACTGTGGCATGCACACTTACAGAGTACTCACTCTACCCAGTTTATTTAGCTAACACACATTGTTACATTTTGTTTATGTTTATATACACTCAAGTCCCAAGCGCATACAATGTAATGTGATCACACAAGTATGCAACAGACTAAACAAGTGCTGCTTTGGTATGTCTTGCATAAGCCAGCGGCGCAATTAACATGATCCCTTATTATGTGCACATATCACTCTCTCGGCAAACTAAAAGAACTCTTAATTATTTTAAGTGGCTGGGCATCACCAAATGAAACAACTTTATTTGGAATGACCTTACATGGTGACCGTGACAGTGTAAGCAGGAGCTTACGAGACAACCCGGATCTGGAATTGGATTTGCATTGCTCTGAAGGATGATCCGAAATCAACAAATGAACAAATCTGGGTGAGTACAGTGACTGTGTGGCTATCAAAATGTGTAATGGATAACCCCAATAAAAGTGAAAAACGGAAAAGAATAAGGGGTGGCCGTAGACATAAAATCCAGAGAAGAATTTGTCACCTCCAAAAACTATAAAATGGCTCTAAGCCAGCACCTTGCAGTACAGCATTCAAGCTCTGGGAAGAGCTCGATTTTTTAAAATGAATTACACAAGCCCACAGGTACACTGGTACCGTCAGTTCACACCATACAAAATATATGCAAACCTAAAACATATTTAACTCCCCAAGAGGAAGAAGAGCTGCCCGTTAGATTGTCCAGGTCCAATGTACTCAACGCACTGTATAGGAACGTGCATATAACCAAAACAGCAGCAGCCTGTGCAGACCGGCACCGACATCGCCCTCACCAAAGGCCCAGGACAACAGCAGCAGCTGAAGGATGTCCTCACACAAAAATTTTTAATTAAAATATACATAAATGGAATTTTGAAATTTTTAAGTATATGTACACCTAAAATATTTTTAAACCAAATTTTGTAAGCCCTATTGTGAATTAGTGCTGCTTCAGTAGCGCTGAAGTGCAAGCTTGTAAAGCTTATGCGAAAATTAGGTAGAGGTACCTTAGAGGAGGTAGAGGAGTATGTACACCGTCAAGTACGGTACAACCTTTCTCTTCACCCACGGGGTGTATTAGGGCCGTGTGCCTTAAGGCAATAAAAAAAAAAATGTATTCCTTTTTACAAAAAAAAATATATAAAAATAGAAGACAGCTAACTTCGGCTCGACCGAAGTTTATATACCCTGGTAGCTTGTATAAATTATATAAATAAGTAGCCTGGTTCAGCTGACACAAATATGTACATTCGGCCAAATGTACATATTTTTGACAAGGCCTCCTATATACATTTTCTGCACCCAATTTCTATGGCAGCTATACTGACTAGTTGTCCTATCAAACTTGGTGGAATTATGCAAAAGCATAGAAAACTTATAATTACGAGGTTTGGAGACGTTTGCGATGAAGACAAAAAAGTATTTCTCACTAAAACTACTCTTTCGACCGATCGTTCCTAAGGCAGCTATATGCTATAGTCATCCGATCCGGCCGGTTCCGACAAATGTGCAGCGTAATTGTACCAAAAGACTTCGTGCAAAGTTTGGTTAAGATAGCTTTAAAACTGACGGAGGAGATAGCATAGAAACAGACGGACGGACAGACGGACATGGCTATATCAACTCAATTCGTCATGCTGATCAAGAATATATATGCTTTATGCGGTCGGAGATGCTTCCTTCTATGCGTTACAAACATCTGGACAATTTTAATATACCCTCTACAAGGGTATAAAAACTGGATATTCCACTAACTATTAAAATCTTGGCCAAAAATGGGGCTAATTGACTCAAAAACTGTAGGCTCGACGGCAAACGGCATTAATAAAGTCGAGGTGATGTCGCCCGACATTGAAATGATTTCAGTTTTACTCATCATTATATTGTCCGTAGGCATATTTCTACAAATTTACCAAATGCACAACAAGTGCTTAAAGAAGAAATATAAAAGCAGGGCAAACGACCTTGATATGATTTATAAAAAAAAATATACAGCAATGCTCCCATTTTCGCTTTCGCAAAAATTTTACGAATTTGAGACCCAATTTGGTCCAAAAACCGGTTCGAAATCGCAAAAAACTTGCGAAAGCGAAAATGGGAGCATGGCTGATAATAATAATTTTGTCTGCCTACATTACGACCCCCATAAATATACAAAAAAACACTGTGCTTGTTGCGCTCGACCTGTCAAAAGCCTTTGATACGGAGAACCACGCCACCCTCCTCGAGGACATCGAAGGCACAGCGCTCCCAAACACCATCAAGCGCTGGATAGCTAACTACATGACAGGTCGACAATCCTTTGTTGAAATCCGTGACAGGAAGTCCAGATACAGAAAGCTGAAGCAAGGAGTGCTGCCGTCCACGAAGTCACTGTGGACGGCGGCAATATTCCCACGAGTAAATACCCAAATATATTGTGAGTGACCTTCAATAACCTCTTCTTTTTTGCGAGGCACTCCGAAAACACAGCACGCAAAGTAAGACAGAGAAACAGGGCTCTAAAGGCTATAGCTGGCAGCTCATGGGGAAAGGAGAAGGAGACGCTACTAGTAACATACAAAGCAATCGGAAGAGTCCTATGTGACTACGCTGCACCGGTCTGAAATGCAGCAATAAGCAATACGCAGTGGGGCAACCTCCAACGCGCTCAAAGTGCCGCTCTACGCACCAATATCGGTTGCCACACCATTTCCCATGTAGACCATCTACATGAAGAGACACACGTCTTAGGTGTTCGTCACCATTGCAGTATGCTAGCTAAGCAATTCCTTACAAATGGATTAGTTGAAACCCACCCGAACTACCAAACCCTCCAAGTACCACTACCCCCCCGCACCAGCAGACAAGATCTGAGACTTCACCTACCCGATGTACTCTCACACTCAGGAAACTCCACCACCCTAACCGAAATAGAAGCCATAAGTGTAAGAGAATCCATTCATCAAAACACGGTAAATGAAGCCGTCAACTGTCTAAAGCCAAATGTTGTCCTGGGAGACAGGCCTCCTCCCGTTAATGATGCCGAAAAAACCCTCCCAAAAAACACCAGGACAACTTTGGCACACCTAAGATCAGGACACTCAGCTTCACTAAGCAGCTATCTGACAAGGATAAGCCAGGCGATTGTAGATGAATGCCCAAAATGTGGGCTGACCCCCCACGATACGCCTCATCTATTCAACTGCCCGGCCGATCCCACAGCACTCACACCATTGCACCTATGGAAACACCCCACATACACAGTACCTTCCTAGGACTTGACCTGGTAAGCTCAAACTCGACAAACTCTAACAACCCACTACTCTAGTACCCCCTTTCATTTCAAATTTCTCCACTTAACTTACCCTCTTCACCCTCAACATATGCGTACATTACTATCTTCCACAGCCGCTACAACAACAACAACCAAAATATCCAGAGTAACAACAATATCAGAAATAATAACGTCAGACATGCACAAAGCACGTCGGAAAACCAACAGAATCCCTTAAGTACTTCGAACCAATAAACTCAAAAATTCACACTATCAATCTCACATTAAGTATTTTTATCAAGATAAAAAATGAACACACAGGAAAATTATATACATTCTTATTAGATACAGGATCAGATATTTTAATCATAAAATAAATTTCCGATATATTTCAAGATATCGATCACACTCATATTACACGAATAACAGGCATAGGAAAAGGTTCAACAAAATCAATTGGTCAAACAATTCTCGAATTGCGAACAGGTAACTACATTATACCATACAATTCCCATATTGTACCAACTAATTTGCAAATACCGAGAAATGGAGTTGTGGATTAGACTTCATAAGAACATTCAATTGTCAATTCAATTGTACTCCAGTAAGCGATTCATTAATACTACGACCATACAATTTACAATCTTCAATACACATTCCCATTGTCCATAATACAGACAGTCACGAGATCATCGCATATTAAATACAACAAACAAAACTCAATTTCTAAAATTAGACAATGTTCAATATGAACCACTTCAAAACTATGGAATATCACAGATAACTGACTCACAAAGAAAAGAATTAGTATTATCTCAGTTAAAAAAGAATTTCCCATCACAATACAAAGATGTTATGACAGAATTGTGTTCAAAATATACAGACATATTCGAATTGATCGTTTTCAAGTCGTTGATCGGACTTGTTTTTGTGCGCGCTCATAAAATTTCTTCGATTTTTTGATTTCTGTTTTAACTGCCTACCGGAGCCCAAACTTCTGTGAGATAAGACTCGCTGTCCACAGAAGTCTTTGTTTACATTGCGAACGTTTGCGGTACTTGCTGATAAGCAAATCCATCGTCGCGTAGTTTGGCGTAAACAAAGCAATAAAATATATTGCGGTACAATAAGTGAGATATCGGTGAGCCTAACACAGTGTGCGTGCGGGTTGTATCTCGGCTACGGGCTTGTGTCCGCGGTAGCTGTACCAGCCAGCTATTGTCTGGTGTCGTGCATTTGGTGCGTGTCCGAACTAGCGGTTCGTGTCGCGGATATACTTTGCGAAAACCGCCAATAGATGTCACTTTCCCCGGTTCGTGTTGCGGGCTACAATTTTATACCAAAGCTCAGAAATGTGCGAGACGCCGATGCCGGGTGAGCTGAGCCGCTCTTCGAGCTTGGCCAGCTTAATGAGGGAGGGTAGCTCGACGAGTACCCGTGGAGCCCGCAGAGGAAGGAAGAAGCGAGTAAAGGCGCCTGAAGAGTTGCCGGAGTCTTCTAAGAGGGCCACCCTTGAGGTCTAGTCTGAGCACACATTCGTTGCTCCTGCCGATGCCCTTGCCCGTACCTTTGCCGCCGCTGCTGCTGCAGCCACTGACTCTTCTACTGTTGCTGTTCCTGCCACTGCCGGTGCTCCAGTAGCCTATCCTGCGCTATCCTGCTGCTCTATCTGCAGCTAACGCTGCTGCCGCTGCCCGCGCTAGTACTGATGCTACGCGCTGCCCGGCGACTGGCATTGTCGAGATGTCCGCCGTACAGCTGAGCGTCAAGGATGCAGTGTACCGAGGACGGATGAAAGCTGAAGCTGCTCACGCCGTTCATGCAGCGATTACGCGCTATGACGAGCTTGGCGATGCTGCTGCGGAATTCGGCGTTGGAAATCACCATGC
>JBAMBO010001646.1:0-119900 GCA_037044535.1 Lordiphosa magnipectinata
TTGGTAAATCACTTTTCAAATTATTTCGTTTTCTATCCTTACTTTCAAGTCAATCGGATGCGTAACTTTTGAAAATGAGTTTGGAGGTAGTGGCTGGCAACAAAACTTTCGCCAGCGGCTTGACCACCCACTTTCCACCCAGGGGGGTGGAAAATCACATTTCAAATTATTTCGTATTCCATCCTTACAAACCGAGTTTCAAGCAAATCGCATGAAAAATAGTTTTTTGCTTACAGAATTTTCCGGCCATTTTCCTCGTGGGCGGATTTCCCAAAATCGGGAAATCACGTGTCGAATTGTTTCGCGTGCATATAAACCAAATTTCAAGTCAATCGGATGGAAAAATTGTTTCCCCATACAAGCTTTTCCAACGGTTTTCCGGTTGGAATTTTCCAAAACCACGTCTTAGTACACACTTTCACCACTATTTGAAACTCCTGTCCAAATTTCCAATCAGTCAGTGAATCAGTGAACAGGACACACTGTTTTATATATAGAGTAGATATTCTTGATTAGCATCAAAAGCCGAGTCAATAAAGCCATGTCCATCTGTCTGTCTGTCCGTCAGTATGAACGCAGAGATCTCATAGATGGTAAGAGATAGTGGTTTAACATGTATGTGACATATATTTCTTATACTTTCATATATATATATATTTCTATATATATATTATATATTTCTTATACTTTTATATTTTTGCCCCCTCCCGCCCACGCGATTTGGAATCGCCCCACATCTCCCACAGTTTTGATGGTAGATGGTTTGTACCTTTTAAAGATAGTTAGTAATTAGCATTATTTATCGATTTGCCAAAGAAATGATAAAGATCGGTTGAACGATACTCAAGTTATGAGCAAAAAACGGCCAGTTAACACATTACATTAGATCGGACCTCAAAACGGCAAAATGAAAAAAGTAAGTCTCGGCATTCCCAAAGCTTATGTTTGTTGTATAATTAATAATTGTGAAAATCAAAAAATGTTATTTTAGTCTTAAATAAGTGCGACAGGACCTAAAAGATTTGAAAAAAATTAATCATACGACGCGTTCACCAATTACAAATTTTTACAACGAAGTTATGAATTCATTTCAATTGCTGTCATCTTTTGAAAATCAAAAAGGCAACTACATTTGTGGAAATATGGCTGAAGAGTCTGTGGTTCTTTTGGTCGGCTTATTTAGCCCAGTTTTGAATAACACGCGTTCATGAAGGCTCGTCTGTCGATGCTGATCAAGAATAAGAGCTAAATAAAGGATTGACAAGTTGATATCGCACACAAAAAAAAAACAAATCCAGTAAATTAACATAGTGCTCTCTTTTTGGTTTTGGAATTCGAAACAATTTTTAATTTAAATCAACGACTATTTATAAATAAAACGATTATGTGATAATAGGCAACACTGTTCACAAAGCTTTAGAGCCTATTCTCACCCGTCAAAACTCGTCTTGTTTTACTTTTGTAATAATCTAATGTACATTCTACAACACTTATTACTAGTTTTTAAGAGGAATCAGATCCCACTTCGCGCTGCTTTCCAGCATGCTCTCCACTGACAGCCGACCAGTGCCAAGAGCTCGCTGAGCTCGTGAGAACTGCATTACCCACGGTAATGTGTGCAGTCTCCACCTTTTTCCGGCTGCTAATAAGGGCAGCTCCAGTCTCTCTCTATCTGCCTGATAGCTTGATTACACAACAACTCTACCTACTTAAGGTGTTTTGCCCCTACCACCAAAGCTACGTCATCCGCAAATCCAACGACTTGCACTCTTGAGGGGAGAGATAGTTGCAGGATGCCGTTGTACATTACGTTCCATAGTTGTGGGCCTAGAACGGATCCTGGCGGAACGCCTGTACGTGCACTGGTATCGTATTTGAGTACCCTGTTGTTGAAGTAGCTGCGGATCATCTGGAATGCAGCTAACAACTAGACAGTATTCCTTCTCACCGTTCCTCCATCTGGTACCCCGCGTGTTGTTTTCTACAGGGTATTTTGGAGTTGGGCCACTCGACTGCAGCGCTCTTACTCGTTTCAACTGTAGGAGCCAGATTTGAGTTTAGGTTCGCGTCGCCAACCGTTTAGAAGTATTAGGACGGGTTCGCGAAACCATAGCTTGTTCAGACTTGATTCAGAAAGTGTTTTTGGAACCCTTTTCCTACAATTGGATATAATTAGTTAATTTAATTCATACTAACACAATTTTTTTTTAAATTTTCAAATAACTTTAAGCATAAAAGCCGGAAAGCAGCTGCTGAGAATGTTTAATTAATTATGAAATAAAAATCATTCAAATTCAACTTCAAATAAACCAAATTTCTTTTATATGGTAAACTTTTTAATCTGATCAAACAAAGCTGCTGTGGTATAAATATGGAATCAAATTTAATTCCAAGCAGCTTTGATATGCACAAAATGTGTCAAAATTTGTGAAATGTCAGCAAATGTGTTTCATAAATTAAAAGGTAAATTCCCTTTGGCTTTAAATTAACACAAAATATTCTGCAGCTGCAACGGAAAATTAATAAAAAGCAAACATGGACAACAAGGGATCCAGGGATCAAGGCCAATGATTAAAGGACGTGTGGTGGATTGTGGTAACCCGAAGGTAAGCAGCAAACAAAGAAAAAGCCAATATATATACAATGTAAATATTTGTTCATTTGTATTTGTATCCAAGAAATCAGCTTGAATTCGTTAATCAAAAATGAAACGAAAGGTACACAAAGTAACTTTACAATTTTAGTTGGAGTCAAGTTTCTAATCTAACAAACAAGCAAAATAAAATTACAAAATTACTATTCAAATATTTACAAATATACAAAAAAGGATTTGTATTGTGCTTGATTTATATTTTCAATCAGTTAATTGCCATGTTGCGATTTTGTTTGCCTCTTGTTATATGTATACAAGTTTGGCAAGCTCTTTTTTCAATTCACATCCCTTCGAGGCCCCATTCCTGCATTCTCAAATTGAGAAATGGTTTTGGACCGGCTACGTGCACACATTCCCATTGAATTCCTAATCCCAAAACAACAATGTCGTTGTTGTGTGGCTTTTTAATCAAACTTTTTCGTGCAGCAAAATCCGCCTTGGCGTGTTGTTGTTGTTTGGTTTGGCTGTGTTGTTGTGGTCAAAAACTTTTGGCCATAACCAACACATGAATGCAATTTGCTTGTCAGGCCATAGGGTCTTTAATATATGTAGCTTAGATTGATGTCGTCGTTGACTTTTAAAATCACTTCAAGGGCTTAAAAGCATCTACTTAGGTGAACATTTAAAGGTTATGCTAAATCATATTGTTGACAGGAATTATTTAAAAATAGCCGCAAATATGTACAGATATATCGATACATTTATAGCGTTAAGCTATTTTAAGATAAAGACGATGGTCACAGACGCTGTATATAAAATGGACAAGACAAATCCATATTGACAATGTAAAAAGTAACCGTGTGTATGTAGAAGCCCGTGTAAACAGTGTGTAAATAAAAGCCCGAAAACCCGAGAAAAACAGATGTTTACAATATCGAATATTTCTTATTTTTCTTTAAAAACATTCCAAAATTCAGAAAAAAATAATTCAAAAAGAAACATTTTGTCCGAATTTGCCTTTCACCTAGTCCATTTTATGCACTTTCAGTGAAGCTTTAGCGCCTGCTACTTAACTGCTGCCTCTTTGCCCGGAGCAAAGAACACAATGGCTACTTAAATAGAGCAACTTTCTATAAAAAAATGCAAAAAATGCACTTAAAAGTAGTCGCCGGATGTAAAGCTGCTTAAGGACGTGCAAAGCAGCTTAAATGAAGTGAAAGTTCAACTCCCATTCAACTGTTTCTCTTGATCTCTTTAACCAACAATTAATGCTAATTAAAAACTTTATACCAACCATTTGGTAACACGAAAGAAAACACTATGTTATTGCCAAAAAAAAAGCGTTTGAAACTTGGGTTTTCTAATACATATAAGGGAGCTGAACTTTGGCTGTTTTTATACCCATGCGAAGGGTATTATAATTTTGCCCACAAGGTTGCAACGCATAGAAATATTCATTTCCGACCCCATAAACTATATATATTCTTGATCAGGGCGACGAGCTGAGTAATTAAGCTTTGTCTGTCCGACTGTATGTCTGTTTCTACGCAAACTTTTATCTTAGTTTTAAGGCTATCGAGCTGAAACAAAGTTTTCTTTTTACTGCACGCTGCTAATATGTCGAAACCGGATCAAATGACTGTATCTTATAGCTGCCATCGTTCGAAAAATGGGTCTTAGTGAGAAACACTGTTTTGTTTTCAATGTTAGTGTCCCCGAACTCGGTCAATATTAATATTACATGCTTTCAAACAGATTTGCAAAATTTACTCTAAATCGGATGACTATATCTTACAGCTGCCATAGGGACCGGTCGGTCGGAAATGGGTCTTAGTAAGAAAAACTTTTTTGTTTTCAATTTAAGCGTCCCCAAACTCGGTCGTTACTAATATTTAGAGCCCGGATATATATATGCTAAAAAGAATATGAGTATATTCCCAAAAAATATTCTAAAAAGCATATGAGTATATTATTTTTTTATCTTATATACTTTGAAAATCAAGGTACGTTGGTGTAGATGTAAAGTGTTGGGATACGATTCAAAGATACCCAGGTTCGAGTCCCCCAGTAAGGACTGAAATTTTTTTTTTTGTTTTTTGATTTTTAAATACATTTTAGTTATGCATAGAAATGTGGTTAAAACAAAAAAAATATTTCTTATTTAAGTAAAATTATTTAAGTAACTGTTTTATTTTTTATACTCTGTAACGAACAATAATAATTTTTTCAATATTTTCGGCTGAACGGCTTTCTCTCCTGTCCGACAAAATATTTTTATAAATCGAAAACGATCGCAAGATGTTATGGGCGCAAAAAAATATTTGTTCCGAAATTCCTTTTATGTAGTGGTTTTTGCATGAGAGTGTTCAAAAACTTTTGATAATCGCAAAAACTCCATGAAAAAGGTATTCTTAGCTAACACGTTTTCGAGCTTCTTCCGAACAACGTTCCCAACTTCTCCAGGTGCAAGTTTTAGAGCCTGTTGAAGATTGAGAATAATCTGCACTAATTTTATAAGCCTTCGAGCTTGCTTCCGAACAATTATTTTCGATATACATCAAATTCTCGATAAGCTCCTCATCCGCAATTAAACTTTGGGCCACCGCGTTGCAATTAGATTCTGCGCTATTAAGTTTTTGTAGAGCCTAAAAAAGTTTATTAAACAAAGAAGGAAATTATTAAATTTCAGCTATGTACCAACTTAACTTTGAAATCCCGCGCGGCCATCATAAAATATCTGATTTGGATTTTCGTAAAATTCTCTCTAAAAAAGAATTGCTTTTGAGCCATGTTTTGCAAAGAACTTCGCATGTTAAGAATCGTATGGAGAATTGTACGGTATGGTCTATCTTCGGTACAACGCAAGAGCCGGCAAAGCACACATGCTCATTTTGGCGTTGCGTGTGTGTGTGTTTAGCCACGCGAGAGCGCGCTTTTTCAGCGCTTCTTTGTTGTTGCAAAAGAAAGCAGTATCAGCTCGTATACAGTCGGTGTCTCGACGCCGCTGCCGCAGAGCGCTGTTGCATACGCATTAGATAGGGACGCGCCGGACTCTGGTACAAACTATAAAAAGTTATGCATCGAACTAAAATAGTTTCGTCTGTCCGATAAATTATTCTTGTAAGTTGTAAAGGACCGTTCGACATCGCAAGAAATTGTTGAAGCATAAAAGTAGTAGATACAATATTTATTTTTGATAGTTGTTTTTGCAACTGAGTTTCCAATATTAAACAGCAATCAAATGTGTTTTCGTACCTCTTTTTTTAACTTTCACCGATATGTAATAAAAAACAAAAATTTCCACCCCGTCTGGGCACCGAACCTGGGTATCTTCGATTCGTAGTTAGAAAACTAACAGCTGAGCCACGACACTTACATTATTAATAGAGAAAAAATTACAGCTTTAATAAAAAACAAGTGAGAAAGTCAGTCAAGCCCGACTACAACATACTCTGTACCAGTTCATTTGCCCCCGACCATAATATTATAATACATCCAAGGAGTCACGCGTTTATCTTGCAATATTTTAATTATACACTCATCTCTAAGGTTTTCTCTCTCTCTCAGTATGATTGCCTTTGTTCAATGGAAAGCAGTGGTGCTCATAACTTGGGTATCGTTCATCCGATCTTTATCCGATCATCATCTATCATCAAAACTGTAGGAGATATGACGTTTTTTCCAAATTGCTGAGACGAGAGGGGGCGTGGCAAAAATTGAAAATAAACTTGATCTGCCTGCAAGTAAAAGAAATATATGCCCCATACATGTCAAACCTCTATCTCTTACCATCTCTGAGATCTGTGCGTTCATACAGACGGACAGACGGACGGACGGATGGACGGACGTACTGACGGACAGACTTTATCGACTCGGCTGTTGATGCTGTTCAAGAATATATATACTTTATAGGGTCGGAAATGATTCCTTCTCCCTGTTACATACTTTTGCACAAACTAAGAAAGAAGAATATAAAGATAAAGAATATATATTCTTGATCAGCATGACGAGCTGAGTTGATATAGCCGTCCGTCAGTTTCTGTGCAATCTTCTCCGTCAGCATTAAAGCTATCTTAACCAAACTTTACACAAAGTCTTTTAGTACAAATACTCTGCACATTTGTCGGAACTAGCCGGATCGAATGACTATAGCATATAGCTGCCATAGGAACGATCGGTCGAAAAACAAGTTTTAGTGAGAAGAATTTTTTTGTTTCGGCAGGTTCCGACAAATGTGTAGCGTATTCGTACCAAAAGACTGCGTGCAAAGTTTGGACGTTTTGACGGTGAAGATAGAATAGAAACAGACGGACGGACAGACGGCTATATCAACTCAGCTCGTCATGCTGGTTATATATATAATTTATGTGGTCGGAGATGCTTCTTTCTATGAGTTACAAACATCTGGACAATTTTAATATACCCTCTACAAGGGTATAAAAATAGTCTTAGTAGGAAAAACTTTTTTGTTTTCAATGCTTTCGGCCCCAAACTTGCTATTGGTCAATATTATATGCTACCACACAATTTTGGCAATTTTGATCCAAATCGGATGACTATGGATATGGCTGCCATAGGAACGATCGGTTTTTTGTTTTCTATGGTAGCGTCTTTATACTTCCCAGTTATGAATATTATCAGTTTCCACAGAATTTAAGAGAATTTGGTCAAAATCGGATGAATATATCGCATACCTGCCAAATAACAAACTGTCAAGCAAATTTTCAAAGTAGTGACGCCATCTATTGCTGAGTTTGGAAAATAGCTCAACTAAGAATTTTCGACGAAAATCATTCAAAAACCTTAATTTATATAAATTATACAAGCTGCAAGGGTATGTAAACTTCGGTAGAGCCGAAGTTAGCTCTCGACTATTTTTATACCCTTGCAATGGGTATTGTAATTTTGCCCAGAAGTTTGCAACGCATAGAAATATTCATTTCCGACCCCATAAACTATATATTTTCTTGATCAGGTCGACGAGCTGAGTCGCTTGAGCTTTGTGCGTCCGTCTGTCCGTGTGTCTGTTTCTACGCAAACTAGTCTCTCAGTTTTAAAGCTATCGAGCTGAATTTTTGCACGAGTCTTCTTTTTACTGCTAATCGGAACCGACCGGATCGGATGACTATATCTTATAGCTGCCATAGGAACCATCGGTCAGAAAATGGGTCTTAGTGAGAAAAACTTTTTTGTTGTCATTGTTAGCGTCCTCAAGCTCGGACATTATTAATATTATATGCTTTCAAACAGATTTGCAAATTTTGGTGAAAGTCGGATGACTATATCTTATAACTACCATAGGACCGATCGGTCGGAAAATGGGTCTTAGTGAAAAAAAACATTTTTTTTGTTAAGTAAATCGTTCTTAAGGTTGGTGATTATTAATACTAAACGTTTTCAATCTAATTTGAAAAAGTTTATCGACATCGGGTGACTCTATATCTTATGGTTGCCATAGGACCGATCCGTCGAAAATGGGTCTTATAGCCTATTTCCACTGGCTTCATTTCTTATCGTTTTCATTTCTAAAAATGATGCTGTTTCCATTGACTAATCTTCTTTTTGACATTCGCAATGCCACGTTGACAAAAATCACTGAATGGTTTGATTTAAACAACAGGCGCCACTTTCAAACTCACGGGGACTTTTTGCAATATTTACCCAAAAAAAAACATACCCGTCAGAAAAGCAATTACGCGGGGCGAACGCATTGTTATTGCCCTGAATTATCAGCAGAAAGCTAAATACACAACTTTTTTTACTAATTTATAGTTTAAACAAAATTGCGCCTACTTTTTAAATTCAAATCAACAGTTTATTGGTGATGACACTTTATGTTTCCAGAGAATAATGAGTAATGCCAGAGAGTAGCAAGTACTTTTTTAAGAAAAACCAAATTCGTTCGTGGGAAATGCCTTCATTTTTAAAAAATGACAGAAATTAAGTGCAAAATGAATAGTCAAATCGTATGGAAGAAATGATATAATTTTCTTAATTTCTTGTCCTTTGAAGAAATGATGCTTCATTCCTCTAGATCATCTAAATGACCTCATTCTTTCTGTGTATTTCCTCATAAGAGATGAATGTCCATTCGGTAGATCATCCGCGACGGATGATAAAGTCACTGTCATGGATGATCTAGCTACTGCCACGACATATGGCTATTTTCTGCTAAAAGGCTAGATTTTCTATCGATATGCTATCGAAGTTTCCAATAGGAACAGCTGCTCTGCCAATGGCGCTGCCATGGGCGGAGAGTGTTCTAGCTTAGTGAGTGGGGGTTTAGCACAAGGGGGAGAAGTGTATGGACCCCCTTTATTGAAAACCGACTACGCCCATGAGTTGTACATGGCCACGGCAAGCGGCAATTGTTCCATTCTTTGTTTTAGAATGCTAAAATGCAGTTATATTTCTGATGGATGATTCCCGCAAACTACCTATATCGTGGTGTGACTACCAGGAGGGCATGCTGCTTGCATCTGGATGGCGAACTTTGATTTACAATTGCTGACATTGCAATTCAATCAGCTGTTCTTTGTTGACGCTAGTGTGGCCGTGAACAACATTAGTCAGTGGAACAAGGAAAATTTACTTTTCGAGAATGTGGTTAAATGTTCGCCAGTGGAACAAGGGTATAAAACAAAAACATCAAACTCCTTTGTTTTTTTGAGAATCACAGAGTAAGTATAACAACTGATTACTGTCATATCAAGTAGCCTTTACTATTCGCAACATTATTCCATGAATGTTGGTATTTTACATTTCAATAAATATGTTGTTAAGCCAATGCTATATCAAGTTGCCTTTTTAAAACTGCTTTAAGAATTTGGGGTGGGAGTCTAGTAGTCCTGCCATAAATTTAAATCTTGATTTTCGGTGATAACAGGCTATAACTTTGCTTGTGATCGATAGTTTTAACATCGATAGTGGGCGCCATCGATAGTTTGAACATCGATAGTATTCCACTATTATCGATAGTACTATCGAAAAAATTTGATTAAAAAATTTGTCCATTGTTCTTCTGTGGAACTTCTGCCAGCACCAACAATGTAAATTAACATGTAATCAAATATACAAATATGACAAGTTCAATTTAATTAAATTTTACTGTAACCTTGTTACAATATGAAGTGCGCAATGTTCTGCTCAGATACATCGATAGCGGGTCACAACAATCGATGGTTGGCCAAATACACAAACATCGATAGTATCGATAGTGCTATCGATGTTTTCACAACACTACTATATACTACCCGATTGAGCAGCTATGAAGTGCCTTAAATTCCAAATTTTGCTTTGGGGTATTCTACTTCTATTTAAAGCAAAAAAGGTATGGAGAAATATTGTTGATAACTTACGTTTGGGTTTTAATACTTACCACATTGCATATAGATTGATTGTCATGTTGAGCTGACTATGTAAAATGCATTACAATGGATAAGTCTTTTGTTGAATTCGACTATTGCTACACCGAGAAAAAAATTGATATTTTTCATATCTATTTTACTCCGATATGAAAGTATATCAAATTGATATGTTAAAAATTTCAAATAAATATTTTTTTAACATATCATTATTACATGTTTATTATCATTCTGAAACTATTTAAAATCAATTTAAGTAAATGATATTATTTTGAATTAGAACGATATTATTTTCTTGACAAGTGATTGAAAAAATTGGTATTTTTAAAAAGTTCATTTTAATAAGGGTCATATCAACATAAAATAAACATTTTTTTTCTCTGTGTATTTGAAATCTGTAAATCGGACCTACAAATATTTATCAGTAAAGGCTATACTTCACATAAAGTGTCAGTTACAAAAATTTCGGTAAATATATAAACCGTATTTTAATACACAGCAATTAACTTTTTTGTTTTTAGGTGAACTTGGAACTCTTAAAACGTTTAAATGGCTGCAAGCCATTTCTGTATAATATTTTTTTCGCTGCTTGTAAATTCCTGGCGTCTACACTCAGAAAAAAATCCGTTCTAAATGTACCGAAATCGTGTATTTTCGTTCTCAATAGTAGGGTAAGTCCGTTTTTTCTTATACCGAGAACACCGGACTTATCTTAAGAACGAAGTTTTGGAGAACGCTTTTCTTATTAAAAGAACTCTCCGTTCTTGTTTTTGGAACCAATAAAGACCGTTTTGGTAAATACAGAAGACAAAAAACAAATATTAACTACATTAAGGAGTGTGGTGGTGGTGGATAGGAGAGGGGGATAATTTAGGTACTTAAATTATATCCTTAACCACTTTTTTTGGTAATAATATAACATAATTGATGCTTAACTTTCAATATATTATTTTTAGCAATTATCATCATGACGAAAGCGTCGGTCATATTTCAAGACACAATGTAAGAACGAGTTTTCTTAATTAGCTCGTCAATGTAGAACGTATGGTATATTTTTGAGAACGTGGTCTTGTTTTAAGAACGGAAAAGTTGACAACGGAATGGGTATAAATGTAAGAAATTTGTGCTACCTTGTAGAACGCCATTTTTTTCTGAGTGTAGAAACAGTTTTCCAGTCATCAAATATTCGTTAGGCTTATTGATTCACATTCTAATCTGAATCACACATGTCCGTACGATGTAAGTACTCTGAAATTGTTGATGCACAGTTGTGTAACTAATTTTCATTAATTTTTCAGGACGATTTGATAGTTGAAAAGCTTTCAACTGAAAATATAAATAATAGTCATTACTAAAGTGTTACCATTTCTTGGAGATTATGCGTTAATTTTACGTTGAAATGCTTATGGCATTTATTGTGCTGAAACCACAATCTATGGTACGATTTGGTAAATTATGAAACTTATTAATTTGATTTTCTTTAATAACTAACCAAACAAACTTAATTGCTAAATGGAGAGGAGTTTAAGATAAATCAGGGACCGAAAATAACTGTTATAACATTAAATTTTAACCAAAAAAATCACAGTGAAGGGAGTATGAGCTATGAATACTCAAAATATTTCGATGTTTAAGTCTTTGCAAGGAGTATGCAATTCAATTAAGACATATAGCGGTAGTTTGTGTGCCTGCTGGTGCGGAAGGTGTGGGTTCTATTTCGCCTCGGAACATCTAATAAAAAAGTTTTTGTCTTTAACAACTTTTACACCTCCGCTCATCTTTACCAGTCACTGGCGCCAGCTGTGAAGTAACTAGCCATGAGAATGCTTCTCAAACTTTGCAGTTCGGATTCTGCATTAAACTGCAGGTCCCTTTCTCTTGTGCGAAATTTGAAGCACACACGCCAAAAGATTGATAGAAGCTCGGCTTGTGGCCCTTTGGGGCTGTAAAGCCAAGTATTTTTATGATTTCAGGTAAAAGTAATCATTTTTAAGATGTCACGATACTTGTGTGCAGTTACGTAATCGTTTTGACGGTGCCGATTAGTAATCTGCATCGTGTCATCGTACGATTATATTCGTAGTGCCGTCAAACATATAAAAAAAAATAAGTAAGAGTGTTGCAGTCGAGTGTTCCCATGGTTTTGAATTCCCAAGTTAATATTGAGTTAACTTCTTCGGCTGAATATATTTCGTGTGCTTCGAACCCCCGGACTGAACCTTCTGCAATATGATATTTGGGCCTTGAAAATAATATAAATATATTTCTAATAAATGGGGTGGTGCACTTGCTTAACTTCGGTGCTTATGGTCGGATCTTATAGTGGTTTTCAGTATAGACAGGTATTGGGCCAAACTTAATAACTCTGACAGATTTTCGCGGTTAAAAGGAGGAGGAGGGGGAATTTTCTAAATCTGAGGCAAACTTGATCTGGGTACGTTATACAGAATGACCCATATAATTCTTCTTGAAACCGAACGGTTTTAAAATTGCCCAATTTTGATTTAAATAAAAAAAAATCCGAAATTAGATCTCAACACTCCCACCAAAACGAAAATCAACAAGTAAGAGCGCTGTAGTCGAGTTTCCCGACTACAAAATACACTGTTCAATTGAGACACACATGCAAACAAACTCACATACACAAACGCTAATAACTTTTGTGTTTTTGATCGTATCTTATTTTCCATTGGAGAGTAGTCAGATATAAGGCCTAGGATTGTATATATTAAGTCACCAGGTTCTAACTTTAAAATTGTGGCTGTGACAGTTTTTTGCGGTTTAAGGGTGGAGGGGGGGGGGGGGGAATTTTCCAAATCTGAAACAAACTTGAACTGGGTACGGTATACACCTATGTGCATGCCAAAATTTGTGTCTCTATCTCTTATGGTCTCTGAGATCGACGCGTTCATACAGACAGACAGACAGACAGACAGACAGACGGACAGACGGACATGGCTATATCGACTCGGCTGTTGATGCTGATCAAGAATATATATACTTTATAGGGTCGGAGAAGCTTCCTTTACTTGTTACATACATTTGCACAACTTCATGATCCCCTTTTCCCATTTTTAATGGGAACAGGGTATAAAAATGATCAATTTTAAAACCGTTCGGTTTCAAAAAGAATGACCCACATGCATGCAAAAACTTCTGGCTCTATCTCTTATTGTCTCTGAGATCGACGCGCTCAAACAGACAGACAGAGGGACATGGGTATATCGACTCAGCTGTTGATCAAGAATATATATATACGTTATAGGGTCAGAGATGCTTCCTTTTGGCTGTGACATGTAGGAAAAACTTTTGTTTTCAATGCTTGTTACTGAACAATATTATATATTATCAATATATACATATGATCAATATTATATGCTACCACACAATTCTGCCAAGTTTAATCCAAATCGGATGACTATAAAATATAGCTGCCATAGAAACGATCAGTCGAATTGTAATTCTAGTAGGAAAAACTTTTTTGTTTTCAATGGTAGCTTCTTTTTACTTTCCAGTAATGAATATTATCAGTTTCCACACAATTTTGGAAAGTATGTAGTAAAGCTGCCTTATAACAAACTGGCAGGCAAATGGTCAAAGTTGTGGAAATAACTCAGATAACATTGTTCAAAGCGAAAATTAAATTGTTGTTAAAAATCATTAAAACCTTTATTTAAATCAGCATTAACAGCCGAGTCGATATAGCCATGTCCGTCTGTCTGCCTAAGTAAGAGGTTTGACATGTATGGGACTCATATTTCTTATACTTGCAGGCAGATCGCGTTTATTTTCAATTTTTGTCAAGCCTCCTCCCGCCCCCGCAATTTGGAAAAAACGTGTTTCTTCCACAGTTTCGTTGACAGATGTTTCTTACCTTCTAAAGATATCAGTAATTAATATTATTTATCGATTTGCTGCAGTAATGATAAACATCGGATGAACGATACTCTAGTTATGAGCAAAAAACGGCCTGTTACCACCCCCACCCCCCGACAAATAATCACAGCATTCCTTTCAACAAAGGCAATCTTAGTGAGATAGAGAGAAAGAGAGAGAGAGAGAACTTAGAAATGAGCGTATAACATCGTATAACGCGTATAACGCTTTTAACTCCTGAGCAAATGCGAGCGGCGGCATTAAGGGTGCAGACACGGTTGCCAGTTGACAAAATTAGCCTACACCAAAAACAATTCAAACAAGTAAGAGCGTTGTAGTCGAGTTTCCCGACTACAAAATACCCTGTTCAATTGAGACACACATGCAAACACACACTCATACACAAGCGCATGCACACATACGAGCGCACACATACACACACAAGCGCGCTCACACGCGGCCTGCGCAGGCAGCGCTGCCTGCATGAAGTGGCCGCCTCCTCCCCCCCCGCTCCCATAAGCTAAATTGCTTAATAACTTTTGTGTTTTGCTCGTATCTTATTTTCCTTTGGAGAGTAGTTAGATATAAGGCCTAGGATGGTATATATTAAGCCACCAGGTTCTAACTTTAAAATTGTGGCTGTGACAGTTTTTTGCGGTTTAAGGGGGGTGGGGGTGGAATTTTCCAAATCTGAAACAAACTTGAACTGGGTACACCTATGTGCATGCCATGTGTCTCTATCTCTTATGGTCTCTGAGATCGACGCGTTCATACAGACAGACGGACAGACGGACATGGCTATATCGACTCGGCTGTTGATGCTGATCAAGAATATATATACTTTATAGGGTCGGAGAAGCTTCCTTCTGGCTGTTACATACATTTGCACAACTTCATGATCCCCTTTTCCCATTTTTAATGGGAACAGGGTATAAAAAGAGCCATTTTCAATCAAAACGAGCCAAAAAAATTGAATTTCCTTATTCATGTTGTATTCACATTTAATAAAATAAAAAATATCTCTTTCACAATATCGTTAAGTTATACATCCATTTTATTTCTTCAGTTTTCTTAACCGTACAAATAAACCCATAAAATATTTCATATATTACTTAATTTCTATGGCAATAAGGCATAACAGCAAAACTCGAGTTATGCTAAATTTGAGATTCTAATCCCAATGGCTTCCTCGGTTTTAATTCTATATTGTGTCCAAATTTCACACTAATCGGATGAGTGGATGAGATGAGATAAAACGGTAAAACTAAACAACATTAGTCTTGAGAAGTCTGAATAGGTAAAACAACAACTTGATCTTATCAAAAAGACTTATATCAGTATACTTAAAGAAAATCCTCTTCCAATCTGTAAAAAATTTCCACTTAAGACCAAACACTTTTTCCACATACTCATTAAGGGCCGATTTCTCATCTCCTATATAGCAGCTATTTGCCAGATAAACTTAGAACTTACTCTGTTACTTGTTAGTTTATGTGATAGATAGTGCTTTGCAGAAGCTGGGAAATCGGCACTTGATTTCGAAAAACACACTTTTGCTTTTATGCCTTATTGTCACAGATTTCTTTACAGATTTACAAAACTAAATAGTCAATATTTTTAATGTTTACATACAAAAACAAGAAAGAAAGTCGGTCAATCCCGACTGTAACATACTCTGTAGCCTTACACTCGCATTTGCTCAGGAGTCAAACAGCCAGTTAACACCCCGCGCACAACGCGGTGCGCTCTCTAAGTTTCTCTCTCTCTCTCTCTTTCTCTCTCGCACTAAGATTGCCTGTGTTGAACGGTTAGGGTATGTTGCTGTGGTTATTGGCCATAACTTGAGTATCGTTCATCCGATCTTTATCATTCCTTCAGCAAATCGATAAATAATTTTGATTACTAGATATCTCTAGAAGGTACGAACCATCTATCATCAAAACTGTAGAAGATACACGTTTTTTCCAAATTGCGGGGGCGGGAGGGTGCTTATCAAAAATTGAAAGTAAACTTGATCTGCCTGCAAGTATATGAAATATATGTCCCATACATGTCAAACCTCTATCTCTTACCATCTCTGTGATCTCTTCGTTCATACGAACGGACGGACAGACGGACATGGCTATATCGACTCGGCTGTTAATGCTGATCAAGAATATATATACTTTATAGGGTCGGAAACGATTCCTTCTCCCTGTTACACACTTTTGCACAAACTTAATATACTCTATGTACCTTCGGTACAGAGTATAATCACACTCTAAGATCAGTTACTTCTCTATATTTCAAAGTATTTAACAGACCACACATAATGGGGATCGGTACTCCTACACAGCCCCTTGCAAAGCATTATTTTTGAAACTGAATCAAATTCGAGTTTGCACGAATTTGCCGAACCAGCTCCAAGTAAAACTCACGAACCGTTTCCTTTACCTTTAAAATGGTGGATTTCCCTCTACACTTGATATCCATATGTTGTTAGTCCAAGCAACTAAGTTCTGAATTATATCTATGAGTGTGTAACAAAGGTTTTGAGAATTACACTAAACAACAAGGTGGGTGGTGATTAGAATCAGATATATTTATGTGTAGATATAGATATGATTTTCGTTTGCTGAACATGAATCTGTTTTCGAAAATGGTCGATCTCATATTGATTTTAGGTTATTTGGTCATAAAAATGCTTAGAATCCAAATTTTGATTCCTTTTTGGCTCGTTTTGTAAAGGAGCTACACCTTGTTTTGACTCTCTTTGATAATATGGTATAGTACTATAGTACTATTCTAAGGACTAAAAATATTATCCAAAACAATTCTACGATTTTCTTAAAGGAAGATATACCATTTTGCATATATGATTAATTGTTATGGTCCATACCTTTCAAAAGCGCGATTGTATCGAAAAAGTGAAAATATAATATGATACATTAGTATTAGTTAAAATACGATATATCTTCTCTATTGCAAAAGTTGGTCCTTTTTGTAAACCCATAGACTAGAATATCTAGACCTAAAAATTGCTCAGTCGACACAGTTGACCTGTCAGAAACTCGCTCTCACTTACGCTCTCCGGGTACATTTGGGAAAATGTCTGTCTCGCTCTAACCACTGTGATTTCCTACTAAAATTATAAAGTATCTTTTTGGGCACTATCGTTAAGCACCAGCAAAATTAAGCAGCAGCGCCAATTTGATCTCTAGTACTCATTCTCCATGGTAAACCTGAGTAGTCGGGGAGCATCCCACTGCCCAAACAAGCTCGCGCAATATCTTTTCTAAGGACAATCGTCTTGTCACGGCCATTCCCAAAATTATAACTGGTTTTACTTCGGATAATTTTTGGAACTCTTTCTTTTTCTCTTCTCAAAAGAGCCAATTCAAATAAAAAAGTGCCAGAGCACCAACAGGAAAAAAAAACAATTTTTGGTGCAAAAACACCAAGTGTGGCAACCGTGGGTGCAGAGTATGTTATAGTCGGGATAACCCGACTTTCTTTCTTGTTGTATTTGGAATTCGAAATACTTTTAATTTAATTCAAAGCCGACTTTTTTTAAATAAAACAAATATATGAAAATTGACAAACACTGCATATGACAAAACTGTAGAGCCACTGCTTGCCAGTTAAAACTAGACTTTTCTTACTATTGGTTTTTGTACGCTTGTGCAACACCAAAAAGCAACATATTGGGGGCTTAGACCAAATAACCAAAAATTCAAATATCATTACTATGGCAACTATATGATATAGAGGTCCGATAAGCCTAATGTAGATATATTTGCAAAGTTTAGTACATAGTTATTAATAATTATTATAATTATAAAGCACACTAGCGTTTCATATATAATATATAGCTTTTAAACTGACTACGTGGCAAAGCTTCCTATAAGGGCATATTTATACACTTGAAAAGTGTATTATAATTTTGCCCAGAAGCTTGCAACGCATAGAAGGAATCATCTCCGACCACATAAAGTATATATATTCGTGATCAGCATGACGAGCTGAGTCTATTGAGCTTTGTCCGTCCGTCTGTCCGTCTGAGTCTTCTTTTGGCTGCACGCTGCTATATATGTCAAAACCCGGATCGGATGACTACTTCTTGTAGCTGCCATAGAAACGATCGTTCGGAAAGTGGGTTTTTGTGAGAAAAACTTTTTTGTTGTGAATGTTAGCGTTCTTAAACTCGATCATTATAAAAATTAAATCTTTTCAAACTGATCTGCGATGTTTGGTCGAAATTGCTAATCGTTGAAGCTAGCTTTTTTAAGTGTATTAAAACTTCGGCACAGTCGAAGCTGGCTTTGCTTTCTCGTTTTTTTTTGTCTATAACTTAATTAGATAATATCTTTTGTCCTATAAGCCATCTATTTAAAAAAAAAACTCTTTTTCCCTTTTTATTTTTTGCAATTTTTGAAATCGTTCCTAAAACTAACAAAAACAAGAAAGAAAGTCGGTCAAGCCCGACTATAACATACTCTGTACCCTTAACGTCTCAGCTCGCATTTGCTCACGAGTTATACGCGCTCATCTCTAAGTTTCACTCTCTCTCTCTCTTTCTCTCTCTCTTTCACTAAGATTGACGTTCAATAGAATGCTGCGGTGGTGGGTGGGGTGGTGCTGGGTGTTTACTGGCCGTTTTTTGCTCATAACTTGAGTACCGTTCATCCGATCTTTATCATTCCTTCAGCAAATCGATAAATAATCTTATTTACAAGGTATCTCTAGAAGGTACGAACGATCTATCTTCAAAACTGTAGGAGATATGACGTTTTTTCCAAATTGCTGGGGCGGGAGGGGGCGTGGCAAAAATTGAAAATAAACTTGATCTGCCTGCAAGTATAAGAAATATATGCCCCATACATGACAAACCTCTATCTCTTACCATCTCTGAGATCTCTTCGTTCATACGGACGGACGGACGGACAGACGGACAGACGGACAGACGGACGGACGGACAGACGGACATGGCTATATCGACTCGGCTGTTGATGCTGATCAAGAATATATATACTTTATAGGGTCGGAAATGATTCCTTCTCCCTGTTACATACTTTTGCACAAACTTAATATACTCTATGTACCTTCGGTACAGAGTATAAAAATTTTTGTGTCAAACCGCAAGTTAAGTTTTGGTGGGCATGTCGAGATATAATTGCCAAGAAAATTTTTTTCGAAATCAAAAATGGTGAATATGGAAACCATTCGGATTGGAAAGAATGACCGATTTTTAGCTTTATTTATTACACTAGTTTACAAAAATAAAAAAAAATTATAGACGTTTAGTATAATTCAATTTATTGTTCATCTCTTTATCTTAAGCTCCTCTTCATTTTGCAATAAAGAATATTTGGTTAGGTATTAAAGAAAATCACATTAATCAGTTTCATACTCTTACGAAATGGTACCATAAACTTTAACTTCAGCAAAATAAATGCCATAAGCAAACCAACGTGTAATGACGGCATAATCCCCTTCAGGAAATGGTAACACTTTAGTTAGTACTTCGTTCATTACTTCAATTGAAAGCTTTTCAAGTATCAAATCGTGCTGTAAGGATATGAAAATTATTAACACAACTGTTCATCAACATTTTCAGAGTACTTACATCATACGGACATGTGTGATTCAGATTAGAATGTGACTCAATAAGCCTAAAGAAATATTTGATGACGGGAAAACTGTTTCTAGACGCCTGGAATTTACAAGCATCGAAAGTAATATTATACAGAAATGGCTTGTAGCCATTTAATCGTTTTAAGATTTCCAAGTTCGCCTAAAATCAGAAAACGTCAGTGCTGAGTATATAAATACGAGTAAGAAACTAACCTTTACTTTTGTAACTGGCTTTTTGTGAAGTATTGCCTTTATAGATAAATATTTGTAAGTCCGATTAACAGATTTCAGATAGCAATAGTCAAAATCAACAAATGACTTATCCATTGTAATGCATTTTACATTAGTCAGCTCAACACGACAATCAATCTATATGCAATGTGGTAAGTATTAAAATCCAAACGTAAACTATTAATAATATTTCTACATACCGTTTTTGCTTTAAATAAAAGTAGAATACCACAAAGCAAAATTTGGTATTTAAGGCACTTCATAGCTGCTCAAACGGGTAGTAAAAACTGACAAATATTGACATTTCTACCACGACAGTTCGCTATCAGTAAATACTAATCTTAATTATCCAACAGCAGTTAAATTATGCAATTAAAATTTAAAATGCTTTCTAAAAATTGGTATTCAAACTGTTCACTGAACAAAAATTGATTGGTTTTATAATGGCCGAGATTATATAATCAGCAAATCGTTATCCAGCGATATATCCAGTTCAAGCTAGAAATATCTAAGCTAGCTAAACACCCGGCCTTGCTCTGGAACTATGAAATGTCTTGATAATTTTCTTACATCGCTTAAATCGCTATGAGAGAACCGGATATATACGGGGGTGTCACAGACAAGACTGCAAACCTCTCAAATTTTGCAGAAGGTTCGGTCCGGAGGTTCGAACCCTTTGTAAAGTCTAAGGTTCGTTTCGTGGTCCGGTTCCAGGAACCCCTGAACCCAAGGTTTTGGTTCGAACCTTGGTTCGCTAGAACATAAAAGAATAGTTTGACTATCGATTTATTAATTCTAAGTTGATAATGAAATTTATATAACTCTCTATTCATAAACTTAATCATAATAATCAATACGTAAGTTATTGTAATTATCAAATCCATTAGCTGACATTAACAATTTTTAGGAACTGCTTGGCTCAAGCATTATAGCTTCCTGGAGCTGTTTATCTGTACTTGCTCTTGAATCAGAAAGAACCAACTTAAGTGTTGAAAATGTTCGTTCAACTGATATCTGAGTTGCTGGAACAGCTAGTAGTAAGGCAATACTTTTTAAGTCTTCGTTTTTATGTTTTTGGCAAGATTTTAAAACATTTTTCGATCTATGTAAAGAATGTGCTCTTTGGCAATTTCCAAAGAAATCTATAAATCATTCACAGCTTTTATATTTGATATATGTTTATTGCTTTCATAAGCTTCTCTTCTTCATAATCAGACGTTGAGTCAGTTGCTTTGCAACTGTTTTTTGTCAGCAAAATATAAAATTTCGGGTCTGGGAATACTGCAGCCAATACTGGGACTGAACTCATAGGAGAAGAATGTTTATCGGCGCACTTAGATACTAATAAACAATGATTTGGTGAAGATTTTAGAGCAATTTCTCGGTGCTAAAACCAATCGTAATATAAATCACTTGGTAGTAATTGTGATCTATACCATCCGTTCAAAGCCAAGTTGATTCATCATATGGTCAAACGGATTCTTTCCATATAATCTATCACCATTATCATACCTTATTTTGTCACTACATCAAAATTCATTCACGCTTAGTTAGAAATGAAATCGTTTATAGTAAAATCTCCAGAGATTTCCAATATTTTCCTGGATGTATCGTTGAATAAATTAATTAAATTGGTGAACCGAACCTAATTTTTATACCCGGTACTCGTAGAGTAAAAGGGTATACTAAAGTCGTGCAAATGTATGTAACAGGCAGAAGGAATCATTTCCGACCATATAAAGTATATATATTCTTGATCAGCATCAACAGCCGAGCCAATAGCCATGTCCGCCTGTCCGTCCGTCCGTCTGTCTGTATGAACACCTAGATCTCAGAGACAAGAAGAGCTAGAGCAATCAAATTTGAAATCTAGACTCCTATTGTCTGCACGCAGATCAAGTTTATTTCAAATTTTTGCCACTCACCCCTGCACCCCAATAAAATGTTAAATAACTCCCACAATTTTTGAGATATCGATCTTAAATTGAAAACTGTAATTTATATTCGCAACATCTATAAGCCCTCCAATTTTCATCAAGATCGGATGATAAACAGCCGAGTTAAAAAAATGTTGCTTACTTTCGGCTATTGTGCGTTTTGCAAATCCGCAATAGGCGCAAAGCTTTTTGATATCCGCCACCACGCCGCACAGTGTAAGATTTTGCCTATCTAGGGGGACTTCAAACAATTGCGGCCGTAGTTTAAGAGATATCGGCTTGAAATTTTAAATGGAAACATTTTTTGGCCATACGGAACTATGTTTCTAAGATGAACAGCATCGGACTAAAACTACTCCCCCCTCCCATACAACATCGCATTTTTCAGTTATAGCCTGAACACGATTTTTATATGGGGGCTATACGATAAAGTCAACTGATTTTTAACAAATTTTGTAGAATTGTGTGATAGCATTTAAAATTATTAAATGCTATGATTGGTGACGCTATCACTAACGAGAGCGTAAGTTAAAGTCGGCTCTAACCGACTTCGATATACCCGTTACTCATGCATAGAAATGTTTAATAGCCATCCTGTGTGCCTGAGGTGAGACAGGCGAAAAGTATGCAACATTTTTTTAACTCGGCTATTTATCATCCGATCTTGATGAAAATTGGAGGGCTTATAGATGTTGCGAATATAAACTTAAGTTTTAAATTTGTGGGAGTTATTCAACATTTTATATTGTGGTGGCAGGGGTGGGCGTGGTAAAAATTTGAAATAAACTTGATCTGCGTGCAGACAATAGGAGTCTACATTTCAAAATTGGTTGCTCTAGCTCTTCTTGTCTCTGAGATCTAGGTGTTCATACAGACAGACGGACAGACGGACGGACAGACGGACAGACGGACATGGCTATATCGACTCGGCTGTTGATGCTGATCAAGAATATATATACTTTATATGGTCGGAAATGATTCCTTCTGCCTGTTACATACATTTGCACGACTTTAGTATACCCTTTTACTCTACGAGTAACGGGTATAAAAATAAGTTGTCTTTCGTTCCAAATTCACCAAAAACGGAGGAACAGGAAGCGGCACTATGCCTACACATTGCCAAACACACAGCGATTGCAACAAGTGATAATATTTTCATCAATACATACATATATTTGTCGAAAACGAAAACTTTAAAACACCTCAAGCTTGGTACGGAGATACTTGCGAAATGTGTGCGAAATCTCTGCACATTATTTCGCCGACAGCAAGTGCGAAAAAAGGCGCTCATCTATAGTTGTTTTGTTTATAAATTGAACTTGGCGGGAACATTTAAATTAATTAACAGCGAACAGCTATGGTGACCTCCAACGATGCAATAGTTGATGCAATAGGTTTCTGTGGTTTGTAAAAAGCGGTAGCGAAGTCACCTAGGGTTCGACAGAGTTTGGTTAATCCTTTTTTGCAAATAATTAAATGGTTTTTAGGTTCATCGTGACCTTTATTTTTAATAGGCAAATGGTTCTTTATGGACACAACTAGGGAAGGTACTGAATCGACTGTTTGGGCCATGGCATCTCGTTATCATTTACTTATAATTCAACGGCATAGATTTGGAGATGTGGTCTACGACTTGCGGTGACAAAGAAGTCCCATAGTTCGTTCATTGCTAAGTTGTGCAGCTCATCGTTCGACATACAGAATCGCCGTCGTCCACAAATGAATCGCTTAGATATGGGCCAAATTTCCTCATCATCAGCCATCTCGTACAAGGAGCTATAGGTTCTGTAAAAGAGAATTAACGCCGACAAGTCTGGCAATAAAGACATATGTGGAGCTGATCCCCACTCCACATCGTTGCCTTCTTGAGCTGCGATGGGTACGCCACCACCGCTTCCACTCTTGGCGTGCTCAGCACGTCGCGTTGCAATGGTCTCCTAGAAAACACAAACAATTGTCAATTACGCAATTCAACTCAATCATCTCTATATTTACCATCCTTTTCAAGGGCAACACTTTGCTGTACTTCCCCAGATGATTTTTGACAAGCCGCCATCATAATGCAGCCACAGCACAATTTTCTCTTTTATTACATCAATTAGGGCCAACTTCTCCACCAATGATAAGTTGCGCATTTATTACTTATTTTTATACCCGTTACTCGTAGAGTAAAAGGGTATACTAAAGTCGTGCAAATGTATGTAACAGGCAGAAGGAATCATTTCCGACCATATAAAGTATATATATTCTTGATCAGTATCAACAGCCGAGTCGATATAGCCATGTCCGTCTGTCCGTCTGTCCGTCTGTCCGTCTGACCGTCTGTCCGTCTGTCCGTCTGTCTGTATGAACACCTAGATCTCAGAGACTAGAAGAGCTAGAGCAACCAATTTTGAAATGTAGACTCCTATTGTCTGCACGCAGATCAAGTTTATTTCAAATTTGTGCCACGCCCACCACCGCCCCCACAATAGAAAATGTTGAATAACTCCCACAATTTTTTAGATATCGATCTCAAATTTAAAACTTACATTAATATTCGCAACATCTATAAGCCCTCCAATTTTCATCAAGATCGGATGATAAATAGCCGAGTTAAAAAATGTTGCATACTTTTCGGCTGTCCTGCCTCAGTCACACAGGAAGGCTATTCAACGTTTCTTTCCGTGAGTAACGGGTATTTCGAAGTCGGTTAGAGCCGACTTTAACTTACGCTCTCGTTATACACCGCGCCACAACGTGTCAACGAAAAATATGCTTTGCATATATTTCAAAGCTACGAAGTAATCACTCATCGCGTGACTATCGCGTGTCACGTTGACGTCGATTGTCAGCGCTGTGATATCGATATGACTATTTCGCGTGTGAGCTCCAGACCAACTCGCGAATCGGCAACCTGCGAAATCCGTTCGAAATCTTTTTTTTTAATATGGAGTTTTTGATTTCGCGGGTATTTCGCGAGTATCTCCGTACCAAACTTAGCAACAAAATTGTTAGTAACACGTGTAAAAAAAATTGGAGAAAAAAATCTTTTGAGCACTTTACGAACCCTGCGCGGCAGCCATAGCTGAAAATAACAATAAACCAATCAAACTGTGTTAACTGGACGTTTTTTGCTCATAACTTGTGTATCGTTATTTACGATCTTTATCATTCTTTCAGCAATTCGGTAAATAATTTTCATTACTAGATATCTCTAGAAGATACTAACAATCTATCATGAAAACTGTGGGAGATATGACATTTGGGTGTTGGAAATTAGTTAGTTAGCGTGAATTAAGACCGCGGTCGGCGGTCTAATTGCATTCTGCAAAATGAATTTAGGCCGCGACCATCAAATGAAATTAGACCGCCATCACAAAATGAAATAAGACCGCGCGGTCTAATTTCATTATGCAAAATGAATTTAGACCGCCATCAAAAAATGAAATTAGACCGCGCGGTCTAGTCTATCAATGTTTGTTGTTTGAATGGATTGTGGATAGATACTTTTAAACTCTTTTCCACACCCGCAGTAGACAAATAATTTTGCCTGCGGTGCTTTTATACAGAAGGCTACCTATATTTTTGGATGGCGGTCTAAATTCATTTTGCAGAATGAAATTAGACCGCGCGGTTTTGTGATGGCGCTATAATTTCATTTTGTGATGGCGGTCTAAATTCATTTTTCAGAATGAATTGTGATTTCATTTTGTGATGGCGGTATAAATTTAATTTAATTTTTAATTTTTATTTCGGTATTGTCCCAATGCTACAGGTACTATAAATTAGTGAATCGGTCACAAAAACAGAGAGAACACAATAGATAATACAAATACAAAATATATAAAAAAAGAATGAAATTTAAAATACTTAAAATATAATCCTAACAAAACTAATGCAATACTAAACTTTTCTAAAACGTTTATAAAATCTATGTTTGTCTTTTGAGATGATTGGTTAACTGTGATTTAAAATGCGTTGCGTTCCCAATAGTTTTAATGTTATGCGGCAGGTTATTCCAGTAGCGGGCAGATTGAATGAAAAAGTGTTTTTCTGAGCTGGCCAGGTTTACACGCTGGTAAACTATGTTTTTCGTTCGTGTTGACACAGCAAGTTGTATATTTTGAAATAAATAGTCAGGCTCTTTTGTCGTTAGAATCTTATGGACTAGTAATAATGTACGGAGTCTGATCCACGACTCTAAATGTAGGTCAAGAATTTGTTTAGCAAAGTGCGAGATATGGTCTCTACGACCAAGATTAAAAAATATCTTACGATTGATTTAAAGGCCACCTTTAGACTTTGCATACTGCTTGCGTCACTAATACCAAATATTTCCACACCATAAAATAGAGTCGGGATGAGACATGTTTTGGCGTCCAAAAGCCTTAGATGAAGAGGAATGAGTTTTTGAGTAAGCGACAGCTGCCTAACTAATCCGAATGTTTTCCCGGACACTTTCGTAATGTGGTCGCTCCACGTTAGGGTATTATTAAATTGGATTCCCAGGTTAGTGGTATCCTTAGCATATTCCAGTGGAACATTGTTTTTGGTAAGCTTAGGGAGATCACAAACATTAAAAGCCTTCTTGTACATTACCAAACATTTCGACTTTTTTGGATTTAGCCCCAATCCATTTGCTTTAGCCCATTCGCCAATTTCCACAAGATCCCTGTTACAGATTCTAACACACTCATGTATTTCACGTAACGGTCGACTTACATAAAGTTGTACATCATCGGCGTACAAATGGACATCACAGCCACAGGAAGGTCGTTGATATACACAGAGAAGAGTAAGGGCCCAAGGACTGAACCTTGAGGAACACCGCGAGTCAGACGTAAGAAACATGACATACAAGACCCCGAGACCACTGCTTGGTTTCGTGGTCGACTGGTCAACTGTTCATTTTGCAAAATGAAATTAGACCGCGCGGTCTAATTTCATTTGATGGTCGCGACCTAAATTCATTTTGAAGAATGAAATTAGACCGTCATACAAGATGCACCGCGGTCTTAATTCACGCGGTCTAATTTCACAGAGCCATGACAGTTTTTCCAAATTGTGGGGCGGGAGGGGGCATGGCAAAAATTAAAAATAAACTTGATCTGCCTGCAACTATGAGAACTATATGTTCCCAACATGTTAAATCACTATCTCTTACCATCTCTGACAGACAGACGGACATGGCTATATCGACTCGGCTGTTGATGCTGATCAATAATATATATACTTTATAGCAGTCGTCGACTAACTCTCGGACCGAACGGTTGTGCATCGTCTCTCACGCAGTCTTAGTTAATCAGCTTTAAAACCAAAGTGATTTCTTACATTCCTCTCTCGCGAAGTAAAAGAAAAAACCAAAGACAACAGAAAATCAGTAAAAGTGCTCCACTAGGGGCAAATCGCTTTGCCGCGCTTAGCGATAGCCCCAAATCAAAAAGAAAAAACCATCTCCCTTAATAGAAGCATTCCCTGATCTACCGGAAACCAATCTACCAAACCCAAAATACATAGTTATGTCCGCAATTGACCCGCAAAAACCACTCTCGGCCCACTCATGTTTCGCAGTACATAGAGCAATTAAACTTATAAGCACCAAAGTCCTCAACATAACCACACTGCGCGACGGCAACCTTCTTCTATTTGTTGAAAGCTCTACAATTGCAGAAAAGTTTATATCAGCCAACGAGCTGCTTGGCATATGCAAAATAAAAGCAGAATATCACAGCAATCTAAATCTCTGCAAAGGCACGGTCTACGCACCTTATTTAAACAATGTCCCCGAAAAAGAAATAATCGAAGAATTGAAGTCACAGGATGTAGTAGACATATTCAAATACGGAAAACAAATCGATGGCAAGCAGGTACCCAGTCACCTTCGACTTGTACAATCTACCATCCAAAATACAAATCTCATGGAATAATGTCCGAGTCAGAGAATATATACCAAATCCCATGCGTTGTAAGAAATGTCAACTAATTGGTCATACAACCAAATATTGCCAGCGAGACGTCCCAGTATGCGAAAACTGTAATCTTCCCACTCATATTCCTAATAACTGCTCCCGCACTCTTTGTGCAAATTGTGCCGGAGAACACGCAGCCAACAATAAAAACTGTCCGAAATATATAGAAGCGAGAGAGATTCTGACAATAAAAACAAAAGAAAAATGCTCAATGTACGAAGCAAAATCTAAGTACCACCAAAAACACTCTCAACAAAATCAAAACCAAACCTATGCAGAAACTGTCTCCAAATCATCCACCTCTTCCACACCTTCGCCTACCTCATCCCCCGCTACCCTACACTAGCTCCAGCTCCAGCTGAGCCCACCGCTACAACCACAAACACAGAACAAGATAATTACTCAAAACAAAACGTAAACGCAAGCCACAACGAAAATTTATTGACTTCACTAATAAACAAACCACAAAACAACCTACAACTTACAAACGAAAAAACATCAGAAATACAAATAAACACAATAAAATCAGATTTTAACAAACTTTACGAATCAACAAGAAACCAAATAACCAAAATCAATGAAACTATAAACTCTGCCTGCGGTGATATTGATTGCGATATCACTGATCAGACAGATTTGTAATCCCTTATACAACTTCTTTCCGCCCATCGCCCGCAGTCACCTGCAATTATCTAGTATAAATGCAGACGCGCATTGCGGGCGATGCGGGGAAGAAAAGATTGAATTAAAATCAGAGAAGAAAGAGACTACAAGTCCAACTATAAAAAACCAATCAACAAAAAATTCTCTTAGTATTTTATAATGACTCTTAAGATTACACAATGGAATATGAACGGGTACGCCAACAAGTCCTACAGCCTCTCTCTTCTTATAAAAAGACACAAACCAAACATATTAGCATTACAAGAAACACATATTACGGACAACTTCAACACATATCAAATTCCTAAAGATTATAAACTTTACCATAAAAATGACATAAACCCCAGCCAAACAAAAGCTAGTAGAGGCATCGCTCTCTTAATTTCAAATGACATAGAACACAAAGTAGTAAGAACTAGTTCCAACATATTAGCAATTGCAGCTGAAATACAATCAGAGATCCCATTCGTTATCCTAAATCTGTACATTGGGCCCACAGAAAAATTTTCGGATCAAGATCCTCACGAACTTATTAGACCTTATAATAAACCAATTGTGATGCTAGGAGACTTTAACTCCTGGCACACTATGTGGGGCTCAACTTCTATTAACAAACGAGGGAAAATTCTCTCAAAATTTTTACAAAATAGTAATCTAATAATCATTAACAATGGAGCGCACACACATTATACAACCCATAACACCTTTACAAATGTGGATCTCACATTTTGTTCACCACCGCTCAACCTAAATGCCACTTGGACAGTCTCCAACGATCTTTTTGGCAGTGACCACTTCCCCATCTTTATAAGCCTCTTTAACAATACACCGAACAATGCAAAAAGAAAAAGCAAATACAAATTAGACTCAGCCAAATGGGACAAATTTCAATCAGAAATTTCTGAAAAAATACATAACGTTACCATCTCAAACGATACAAATCATGCAGCAGCCAAATTCCAAAAAACTGTTAGAGAATGCGCAAACCTCTCCATTCCCACTACTAAGCCACGTAAACGTTCCACAATGCCAGTATACTGGTGGAACAAAGACTTAGAAGGTTTGACAAAAGATAAGATACTTCGACTTAATGAACTAAGAACAAACCCTAGCACATCCAATATGCTAAACTACAAAAAGGCAAACGCTAAATTCAAACGAGAAGCCAAAATTGCCCAAAAAACAGCCTTCGTGAAATATACCAAGGATATCAATCCTAACTCTAAATCGGAGTTATTATGGACAAAAGTTCATACCATAACTGGTATACGGAAAAGTACTCACATACACTCAATTTCAACAAACACATTCAGCACGACTGGCCCAGAAAGTATTGTCAACGTCTTTGCTCAAGCATGGTCCGAATACTCACATGACATAAACTTCTCAGATACTTTTACTAACCATAAATCTAATTTTACAGCGCAAACGCCCCTAACTCACAGAGTTAAACCCAAAGCGCAATTAATAGAGTCTTCCATAACCTCAGTAGAAATAAATTTCTGTCTGCACACCCTTCAAGGTAATACACCAGGATTCGATAATATTCCATATGCACTCTTAAAGCACTTGCCTTCGGCGGGCATAAGAAAACTAACTGAGCTGTACAATAAAATCTTTGACACCAGCATTATTCCCCAACAATGGAAAATGGCAACGATCATTCCCATAAATAAACCACATAAACCAAAAAATAGCTTAACTGGTTACAGGCCAATTTCGCTACTACCATGTAAATCCAAAGTCCTTAAGAAAATAATATCCAGAAGACTAATGTGGTATCTAACCCAACAAAATCTACTCTCACCACACCAATATGCATACAAAGAGAGAAGAAGCACCATTGACTCTCTACTGGTATTAGATGACTACATCTGTGATAGTCTATCTACTCGAAACCACGTCTCAATCCTTTCCATTGACATGGAAAAGGCCTTCGACAGAATAGGCATGCACTGCATAATACAACAACTCATTAAGTGGAACATTGGACCGAAAATAATAAATTACGTGCGCAGTTATCTTACAAATAGGCGTATTAGAGTTAGTGTTAACAATGTACTATCAAAAGAAGAAAAACTGTTTAATGGAATCCCTCAGGGATCGCCACTATCCGTAACTCTCTTCCTAATCGCATTTAACCAACTAAACACCATTATAAGTAACAACAGATTCTTTTTGCACACAATGTATGCAGACGACCTATGCCTTATTTTTAAACCCAATAAAGATTACAACAGCAAAGTTAATACTATCATTGCCGAAATTAAAACTTGGTGAGAGTTCAGCGGAACCAAAATATCCAGTGAAAAATCTTCTCACATCCACATTTGCAAAAAACGAAATTGTACTAATATACAAATAAATGTAAACAACACAATTATCCCAAAAGTAGATAAACTTAAAATACTAGGCGTAACTCTCGATAAAAAATACTCTTGGAATGAACACATTCATTCACTCTTAAGTTCGCTTAATAATAGACTTAACGTTATCAAATGTCTTAGTAGTTAGAAATTAAAATGTAACACTAACTCTCTTATAAATATTACAAAATAAATAATTCTTGCAAAAATCGACTACGGATTATGTATGAAAACCCAACAACAGCAATTTAAAAAACTCTCAACCCCATATCACGCCGCCATAAGAATCTCACTCGGTGCCTTTCGCACCACCCCCACCGCCAATCTTTTGGCTGAAGCTGGACTTCCTGATCTTAAAGGCAGATTCGACTGGGCCATCGGCTCACAAATCAACAGGCTAAACAATACCTACGGCTCTTCACTGCGCACCACGCTTACAAACCGGCAAAGAAGAACACGTCAAACCAAGATCCTGTCAAGCGTACAGTTAATCATGAATAAAGCAACCGAACTAAACATCATCCTTACCCAGCAGCGCAGCTACAAATTTAAATTACCACCATGGTATCTAAAAGCCGACTCTATTATGCTCCAACTAACTCAACCCCAAAAAAACGAAACCTCGATCAATATGCGGCAACTTTTTACAGCATCAAAGAAGACCACGCCAGTTGGAGATTCATCTTCACAGATGGATCGAAAACCAATAACACCACTGGCTTTAGCGTTGTCGCAGAGGACAACTTCATAATAAAATCTGCAATCACACCCTATTACACGTCAATATTTACAGCTGAAGCAGCAGCCATCGTCTGCACCGCTGAATTTGCAACAGAAAATAAGAAAGCCAAATATGTCATATGTACAGATTCCCTATCAACTCTACTAGCGGTAAAGAATATAAACCATTCAGAAAAAACTATAAATAAAATAAGAGACATTGTCATCTCTTATCACAACAAAATCAAACTTATGTGGGTACCAGGTCACACTGGAATAAAAGGGAATGAGCTTGCCGACACAGCAGCGAAGGCGGCGACCATATCACCGCTCATCTTGTACAACACAGCCAATAATAAGGACATCAAAAATCTTATCAATTCAACAACGAATGATGGCATCCGACTTTCATGGAACGCGTACTCACATTTCTACAAAACAATAAACCCAACCCGAAAGCCACTAGCAATACCATAAACAATAAACCGGAACGAAGCCATACTTTACACAAGATTCCGACTCGGACACACCAGATTTACACATGAACACTTATTTAATAAAGATCCTCCACCTTTATGTATTTTTTGTAACTCGTCCACATTAACAATAGAACATCTAACAAATCACTGTCAACATGTTCAAAAATTATGCAAAACTAACAACATTCCATTCCTGCAACAACTACTTGCAGAAACCAACAAAACAAACATCAACTATTTCATAACTCTAATAAAAGAACTAGATTTAGCACAAAATATTTAAACCGAAACGTAAAAGAAACAAACACATGGAAACCCCATAATATAAACCACCCAGCTTGAAGGCCTTTGTTGCTCTAGCTTAAGATATATTGTATTTTTTAGAACTAAGCTTTTCTGTCTTTTTCTACTAAAACAATACATAAATAAATAAATAAATAAATATACTTTATAGGGTCGGAAATGAATCCTTCTCCCTGTTACATACTTTTGCACAAACTTAATATAATCTGTGTACCTTTGGTACAGAGTATAATGCGGTTCGGTTCACCAATATAATTTATTTATTCAACGATACATCCAACGAAATATTGGAAATCTCTGGAGATTTTATCATAATCGATTTCATTTCTAACTAAGCGTGAATGAATTTTGATGTAGTGACAAAATAAGGTATGATAATGGTGATAGATTATATGGAAAGAATCCGTTTGACCATATGATGAATCAACTTGGCTTTGAACGGATGGCTTAGATCACAATTACTACCAAGTGATTTATATAACGCTTGGTTTTTACACCGAGAAATTGCTCTAAAATCTTCAGCAAATCATTGTTTACTTCTATCTAAGTGCAGCGACAAACATTTTTCGACTATGAGTTCAGCACCAGTATTGGCTGACGTATTCTCAGACCCGAAATTTTATATTTTGCTGACAAAAAACAGATGCAAAGCAACTGACTCAACGTCTGATTGTGAAGAAGAGAAACTTATGAAAGCAATAAACAAATATCAAATATAAAAGCAGTGAATGATTTTATAGATTTCTTCGGAAATTGTCAAAGAGCACATTCATTTCATAGATCGAAAAATGTTTTAAAATTTTGGAAAACTCATAAAAACGAAAACTTAAAAAGTATTGCCTTTACTATACTAGCTGTTCCAGCAACTCAGGTATCAGTTGAACGAACATTTTCAACACTTAAGTTGGTTCTTTCTCATTTAAGAGCAAGTATAGATGAACAGCTCCTGGAAGATATAATGCTTAAGCTAAGCAGTTCCTAAAAATTGTTAATGTCAGCTAATGGATTTGATTTGATTATTCTGATTAAGTATATGAATAGAGAGTTATATAAATTTCATTATCAACGTAGAGTTAATAAATCGATAGTCAAACTATTCTTTTATGTTCAAGCGAACCAAGGTTCGAACCAAAACCTTGGGTTCAGTGTTTCCAGGAACCGGTCAGCGAACCAAACCTTGGACTTTACAATGGGTTCGAACCTCCGGACCGAACCTTCTGCGGAATTTGAGAGGTTTGCAGTCTTGTCTGTGACACCCCTGTATATATCCGGTTCTCACATAGGGACTTAAGCGATGTAAGAAAATTATCAAGACATTTCATAGGACCAGAGCAAGGCCGGGTCTTTAGCTAGTTTAGATATTTCTAGCTTGAACTGGATATATCGCTGGATAACGATTTGCTGATTATATAATCTCGGCCATTATAAAACCATTTTCATTGATCAATTTCTGTTTAGTGAACTGTCTGAATACCAATTTTTAGAAAGCATTTTAAATTTTAATTGCATAATTTAACTGCTGTTGGATAATTAAGATTAGTATTTACTGATAGCGAACTGTCGTGGTAGAAATGTCAATATTTGTCAGTTTTTACTACCCGTTTGAGCAGCTATGAAGTGCCTTAAATACCAAATTTTGCTATGTGGTATTCTACTTTTATTTAAAGCAAAAACGGTATGTAGAAATATTATTAATAATTTACGTTTGGATTTTAATACTTACCACATTGCATATAGATTGATTGTCGTGTTGAGCTGACTAATGTAAAATGCATTACAATGGATAAGTCATTGATTAACTTTGACTATTGCTATCTGAAATCTGTTAATCGGACTTACAAATATTTATCTATAAAGGCAATACTTCACAAAAAGCCAGTTACAAAAGTAAAGGTTAGTATCTTACTCGAAGTTATATACTCAGCACTGACTTTTTCTGTTTTTAGGCGAACTTGGATATCTTAAAACGATTAAATGGCTACAAGCCATTTCTGTATAATATTACTTTCGATGCTTGTAAATTCCAGGCGTCTAGAAACAGTTTTCCCGTCATCAAGTATTTCTTTAGGCTTATTGAGTCACATTCTAATCTGAATCACACTTGTCCGTATGATGTAAGTACTCTGAAATTGTTGATGAACAGTTGTGTGACTAATTTTCATATACTTACAGCACGATATTATAGTTGAAAAGCTTTCAATTGAAGTAATAAACGAAGTACTAACTAAAGTGTTACCATTTCCTGAAGGGGATTATGCCGTCATTACACGTTGGTTTGCTTATGGCATTTATTTTGCTGAAGTTAAAGTTTATGGTACCATTTCGTAAGAGTATGAAACTGATTAATGTGATTTTCTTTAATACCTAACCAAATATTCTTTATTGCAAAATGAAGAGGAGCTTAAGATAAAGAGATGAACAATAAATCGAATTATACTAAACGTCTATAATTTTTTTTTATTTTTGTAAACTAGTGTAATAAATAAAGCTAAAAATCGGTCACTCTTTCCAATCCGAATGGTTTCCATACTCACCTTTTTTGATTACGAAAAAAATTTTCTCGGCAATTATATCTCGACATGCTCACCAAAACTTTATTTGCGGTTTGACACTAACATTTTTTTGTTAGTTTTAAGCGTAGTACGGAGATGCTGACAATTTTGTCGGAGCGGAAATTGTTTGATGATTTTCAGAGCCGCTCAGACAATGTAGTGTGACCAGGTAACTGAAAGAAATCAGCTGTTGTGTGTAAAAAAAAATAAGCGGGCTAATTCAAATAAAATAAAAGGGTGTATGAAATTGAAAATGGAAGTCACTAGGGGAAATTCAGTTGTCTGTGCTAACGTGTGGCCACAGCCAGCTCTGGAGGCGGAGGCGGATCATACTCGCCGGGCGTATTAGAGGATAAACTAGGTGAATACGAATTTAAAGGTGGACACAACAGTAGCAACGGAAGCTACCACAGTAAGCCGAAGAAGCCACTACTATAATGGGCTGTGGAGACTTCAGCTTAAGACTGCTTGGCCGTTGGCTGTAGGGCCGTTCCGTGGGCTGTGGAGACTGCGAAGGTTTAGACTCGGGTGGTATGCATACATTGGGCAAATGGCATGCCGAGAGAAGCATACAGAGAAGGATTCTCCGCCACAAATGATGCTGCTGCGGGTATCGAAATGCTTTTTATTGGTCAGATTCCATAAAATTGATTGCGTCTCGCCCACTTTGATCAGCTCCACTTGTTTGTCCACCTCTCAGTTGTCCAAATAATTGTAGTATTGTTTTTTGGTCTTCTTTGCTTTAATTTTTTTCATTGTGTGCTCAATTTCCAAAGGTACCTCTGACAATTATCAAACAAGTTTCATAATTTCCAACAATTTTTCAGCTGTTTTAAAAAAAACGAGTTGGCAGGTCTATGCAATTGTCAGAGCGAATTGTTGGTTGCTCCGTACTCGCTCTGACAATTTTCATGAGCGGATTTCCTGAGCTACATATGTAATTAGATAGGCTCCGACAAAATTGTCAGCGCCTCCGTACTACGCTTTAGGAACCATTTCAAAAATTGCAAAAAAAACAAAAAGGGAAAAAAGAGTTTTTATACCCTGTTCCCATTAAGAACCAAGAATATATTGCGCATTTGTAATTATAAAATTATTATTAATATTCACGGTTAACACATCTTTTTTCCGCAGAAGCCGAAATCGAACTGACTTCATAATTTTTTGTCGAATTCTCTCTCTCGTTTGGTCAACGTTCATCAAGCGTTCGGGGCTAACTTCGTTTTTCTACTTCGTGTTCGATCTCCACGAGAGAGAGTTTGAACCGTTTCACGATATGCTGACGATTAGCCTTACGAAGAGCTGAGAAAACAGCGTGTGAGTTTGTCATGGTAAAAAATGAACTTCTTTAATGCCAAAAAAATAATGTAGTGACTATTTTCGTGAAATTTCGTGATTACCAAAATAAGTACATATGTACATCTAGTTTTTGCTTTGTCGGGAGAATTAACACCTAGATCGTCTTTAATCACTTCTAAGGAAAGCGTATCTACAATGAGTACAAACCCCCGAATACTTAGAGAGCTTAGAATTAGTCTCACGGATTCCAGCTATAATAGGGTTTACAATGAGTTTAGAGACATATGCGACGCAACAGTAGCTGCGCATAACTTTTCCCCTAACAAAAAACTTATAATTATAGTTAACTCTTTATCACAGAGCAAGTAAAAAACGTCCTTAAAAGAAATACGCACTTCATTTGCTGAAATTATAAATCTAAGGTATGCGGAATAAAATATGAACATTTTTTCAAAGACACTCACAAAGTTCCAAGAAAGACAAGCGGAAAACAAATATTTTAAAAAATAACGGTACTATTCCAGCATGCATTACACCAAAGATGAGCTTTCTAGATAACGCACAGTAGCGATCATGTCATTGAATGCAGCAGAGCGTCGAAATCTAATTTGCACATATTGCACCAACAACCCAAAGCAGACCAAAAATTAAATATTTCACTATTTTTCGGCAATGGGATTCAAGAAGACTTTTATTTATAAAGCAATATCGGATGTAAAGAGTGGAAAAAAATGGAGAGAAAACCTGGATCCGGAAAAAAATGCAACTTACAGCGTTCTGAAGTAAGAGCTAAATTGAAGGCTGAAATTGTGGGTCGCACAGCCAAATCATATCGTGCATTTGCAAAAAAATATAATGTTAGTGACAAAACTATAAGAAAATATATTAAAGACATGGGAGTATTCAAATGTTAAAAAAAAAACCGTGCCTACTGTTTCTGAACAGCAAAGGAAGACCATTAAACATCGGCTGAGAGCACTCTCCAGAAATTTGTTCTCTCCAAACTCATCAAAAGTTTGTATTACGGATGACGAGACTTATTTCACAGTAGAGGGTCCTAATACTCAGCCACCTGATAATGTCACTCAAATAACAAAAACCAAGTATCCTAAAAAGGTTTTATTGTGGCTGGCCATTAGTGAACGGGGCATCAGCAAGCCCGTCTTTTTAAGTCAGGATTGGCTGTTAATACGAAGATCTACAAGGACCATTGCCTTCCAGTGCTTAAAAAATTTATTGATATGCATCATGCAAATGACAACACGGTCTTTTGGCCCGATTTAGCACCTGCTCACTATGCCAAAAAAAACACTGGAGGCACTTGATGTATAATATTAAGTATACAATATGTACCCAAGTTTCAAAACCCCCCCAATGTACCCCAATTAAGGCCAATTGAACAATTTTGGGCCAATTTGAAAAAAAAGAAATATAAGCCCAAAAACATAAATTGCTTGATATTAAAAATCAGAAGGGAGCTGGCGAACATCGATACAAGCGGAATTCAGGAGGCGATGCGCAAAGTTCCCCAAAATATAAGGAAGACTGATCGCTATGGTCATGAAATTTTCTTGCAAAAATAATTTAAAGTGTATCTAGAATTTAAGTTTCTCGGACATAAAATATATTTTCTCGTATTCCTAAAGAATGTGTTCGTAATTCATTCCGCATACCTTAAACAGGGAGAAAGGATAAAAATTGTTGGCCACAGATGCCTCCATAATAGATGGAGAGACTGGTTTGGGTATTATTCATATAGACGACAACAAGGATTATATGTACAAGACTAACAAGGATACCTCAACGGTGTTTGCTGAGATGCTTGCCATTGGATTGGCCTGCAGGTTTGCTCAGGAAAAAAAGATGTCCTTATTTGTAATTTTGACTGATAGTTTAGGTGCCTTAAATCTATTGAAATAAAGGAATCGAATTCTTACCTTACATAATATGCTCAGCTGGTCTGAGCTTAAAGAAGCTAAGTTTTTCTGGACTCCAAGTCACAAGGGTGCAAAATATGATGAAAAAGCTGACACATTAGCGAGAAGAGCAGTAAAAGAAGAAAATAAGTTAGTTTTCAACTATAGTGCCAAGCAATCTATAAGATTAATTAGGAAAAGAATTTATAAAAGCTGGAACAATCGCTATAAGGAGCTGTGTTCTGTTAAGACTCCAGAGTTCCTGGAAGTTTTCCTGCTATTTTTGATAAGCCTTGGCACCATTATGTAAATAGGAAAGCACATGATATAAAACTATTAAAATCTTTAATCAATTCAATAATCTAAAATGACATTCTCAAAAGAGCTTCTTTTTTACAGGGAGCTTGCAATTTTCACAAAAGAAGCCGCTTTTGCATATATTTGGAAAAGGCATAGAAGTTTCTAAAAAAAGAAGAAAGCTATTGTGTATCCAAACATACAATCGGCTACTCGACCCCAGCCTCACAGCAATCTTCGCCCGAACCGAATCGTCCTTACATAGACGACGATGAAGATGAAATCATTCCATCGTCATTATTATATTCCTCGGTTTCAGAATACGCAGAACCTGAAAGCGCAAGCTGAACTGAATGATCTTGTAAGTGCAGAACTTCTAGGCTCGAGACTTCAACAATGGAACCTTTTAAAAAGTGGAACGACTATTACATCTTTATGCAGTAGACAAAAAGAACTAACCCAGTATTTTGAAAGTGCTGAAAGCTTAGCGTATTGCAAAGATGTCAATGGATTAACAATCAGGAATGGAGACTTTTTATTGATAGCTCCAAATCAAGTTTAAAATCTGTTTTGTTACATAACGGAAATATTTCATCGTCGATTCCTATTGGTCACGTTGTACATAAAATTACGGCTGATGAAGAATTTCGTTAAGGCAATGGACAAAAATGGCGCTGCTTTCCAATATCTACACCAAAAATTTTCAAGACAAAGCGAAGCTAAGATAAACGAAGGTGTTTTTGTCGGTCCGCAAATAAGAAGTTAATTTAAGATAGCTTTTAAGCTAACCAAGGAGATCGCATAGAGACAGACGGACGGACGGACAGACGGACATGGCTATATCAACTCAGCTCGTCATGCTGATCAAGAATATATATACTTTATGTGGTCGAAGGTGCTTCCTTCTATGCGTTACAAACATCTGGACAATTTTAATATACCCTCTACCAGGGTATAAAAATAGCTAAATCCACAATTTTTAGCCAAATTCGTAAAATTTTGTACTTACAACTTTTTTTTGTGTCTATAAATCTTCTTGGGAATTCGTATTTGAAGAGCATATCTTAGTTAAGAATTTTATTGCCTACAGCAATCTGACGACTTAAGAAAATGTACAATTTTAATCTTTCTTTAATTTCTTAAGCCAAGAACATTCTTATCGTTTACAGCAAGCACTTAGACTTAATGAACAAAGCCCTTTAAAAATGCATGTAATAACAAGAAAATGAAAGAACAAGCATAATTCAATTAATTAAAGCAAGTCCCATCTGAGTCCTTGCATGCGCCTCCCCTACTCCTCCTCACCCCCACTCAATTTTCAACTAATTGTATTGTGTTAACAAAGAGAAGTTGAAGCATTAAGCTTTGCTAATTAAACTTTTCCACATTTTGACAAAGTTGTGAGGAACAACTAATTCATTAATTTAATTAGCTGACCAACAAAGCTTTGCACAGCAGAAGATTCAAAATTAAGACCTTTGCCTTATGTTCTTTAACGGACTAAATACACAACGCAACAAAATTGAATTTTTTTTTGGTTTAGTGAAAGGAGTGTTGGTGATACTAGATGATTTTCGTGTGCTAAATAAGAATTAGTTTTGGATTTTTGGCAATTTGAGACTAAATATATTTAAAATGCCTATTTTGAACCTTTTTAGGAGCGTCCCTGAAATTTCCATAAAGATGGGATAATAAATAGCAGAGTTATCACAATGTGACTGTTTTAGCGACCTTAAGATTTCAATCATAGAACTTTATAGCGGGCTCTAGGTCTATTAGTTATGATTTTCATCATAACATTTTCTAAAACAAGACACGCACAACACCACAAAGGAGGCTGGTTGATCTTCTATTCTGGCTATTTCACAAACTACCACAGTTTGATCATCAGCGATCTTTTGCCCAACTTCAATGAGTTTTCAGACGCTACCTCATGCCAGAACTACTAAGATCGCTTGGGAATCCCAAGTCAGACTTGTAGCAAAAATTCCGCCAACTGTAGCTGAACGCTAAGTCATAGAAGCTTTGTATGTGTGTGCATAACCCGTGTCGGCCCTTCTGTTGTTAGTGGGGGAAATTCTCTCCCCGCAGTGAGCACAGGCGCCCATTGTTTGAATTGCCCAAATGCAATCAAACAGGGATTTTGTTGTTTTTTTAAATGAAACTATATTTTGTTTAGTTTCTAACAACTGCTTCGTGCCCACGCTTTTGATCACAATGTGACTATTTTAGCGACCTTAAGATTTCAATCATAGAACTTTATAGCGGGCTCTAGGTCTATTATTAGGAGTTATAAAAAAACGTTGCACACTTTTCGGATTTTCCTTAAGGAGCACAACTTCAATCATATTTTAAAGTGTTGGTCGATTTAAGTGATCTCTTTTATAATTTTAGTTTTTATCAATTTGGAGTTGAGTGTTACTAAAGATAATGAAATTAAAGATAGGACAATTTTTCCACACTCAGAATATTATTTTTATGTATGTATGATGCCATTAAACTGTTTTGTGAAAATACTAAACTATTTGTATTGTCCTGTTTCTTATCATACAAATTCATTTATAAATCGACTTCATCTTCACTTTCAGGCAAAGTAATTGGGTCAGAACTGCTTTTCTCATTTAGTTGCAATTGAACAGAATTGGATATAGTTCTTGAATATATATCTGTCAAAGCAGTTACACACGTACTTTTTTGTTTAGAGGTTAGCATGTCATTATAACGATGGTATAAGAAAATGCCACATAGGAATGCATTATTTTCAAACAGCGGTGTCACAGAAATCTCTTCCAACCAAATTCCAACCCAAAAGCAATTCTCGGTGTCACAGAAATCTCTTTCGGTTGGTTTCAAATCTCTAGTGTTTTGTCAGGAGACTTAGCTAAATTCACCACCCTTGGCTTGGTCGCCATCTATGTAAGAGCCATGTGACTAAGGGCTGGCAAGTTAAACTTCATGAGTGGCGCGAGCACATTTTTAAATTTCGCATTTTATTTTTGGAGAATATGAAATGAATAAATATAAATTTGAATTATAATTTAAAAATGCATCATAAAACATATAACACAATCTATAAATATCACTTGAACATCAAATTACCCCTTAACTAAAAAAATAGAAATTTTTTGCGAGCGATGCAGCCCTGTTTTTACAGATGATAGTTCAATTGGAACAGCTGCTGTTCTAACTAGATTTTCAAATAATAAAATGAAATCTCTTGAAGTTCTGTGATACCGACGAATTTTTCGAGCGATTTGCAAACCAACCGAAGATGAAATCTCTAGAGCAGGCATGCCCAAAAGCAGCATTCGACAGAGCACTCACCAATACTCACAAAGACAAGCACCAATACCAATAATGAAATTGTTGTTGGTCAGTTTGCTTGCGCTCGCAAACACCAATCAAAGAAGGGAACAAAACCGGTTTTTGTTCTACGCGTCGCATGTACACGAAATCGTTAGCCTGTGTGTCGTTTTGTAAGCCTCGCGCCCTGCATGTATACGATCATTGATTTCCTATGTTTGGTGCAATTACAATAACAAAACGTACCCAAAGAGCATACGGCTGGGCATCGCTGCTCTAGAGATTTCTGTGACACCGCTGAAAGAGACTGTTCTCGCGTTTTTCAATATCACTGAACGAAAGTTTTGCTATGCCATAATTATAATTGAAGCTTACAATTGCGCCAAATTGCGTAAAAAGTCCCCAAAACTAACTGCTCGACTTGCAATCTAGTCGCTGCAACTTTGATCAATTGTATTCCAATTTTTTATTTAGGTTCTTATCTGACATGAGGTTGCTAATAGTTGGCTTACGCAGCTTTTTCACCAGGGCCCTTGCAACTGTAATTGATTCACGGCCATCTGGAGCGAAGACTTAGCAGGAAGCCAACATGCAAAAACAAAACTTAAGTAAGAGAGCGCCAAATGTATACATACTTTCATTGCTGATTTGGTTTTAGTCTTCCACACAGAAACATACATGCACAAACGTCACAAACAATATCTGTCATCACTCTCTCACGCAGTAAGCAGCACTGAATAATATTCAGTGAATATAGAGATGACACTCTCTCGCGATCTACATCATTGGCGCAGGTAGCAGCTCTGAATATAGCGATGACGAAATGATTTGGAGACAGCTACGGATATTAAAATAAAAAATAAATCAGAACCGAAACTGTAACTGTACAATGTTTAGATTCTTTTCGGTTCTGAAAATATCGGTTCTCAAAAAATTAAAAACATCGGTCCCAGTTTAGGTTCTGAGTTTTAGTCGGTTCTTTTCGGAATACGGTTCCGGTTCCACTTTGATTCCCTGCTTTCAACATTTATTTTGCCAAACCAAATCTTCCTGGCTGGTGATTATACTCGAACGATGCCTCGACTATCCCTCGGCATCCTATAAATCATCAAATACAACATTTTATAGAGGGTATATTAAAATTGTCCAGATGTTTGCAACGCAGGGAAGGAAGCATCTCCCTATATATAAAACTGTTTGTCCTGACTGACAGACTGACTGACTAATTCACTCACTGATTAGCAATAAACGCAGAGCGCAAACAGTAAGAGATAGAAGGCTGAAATATGAATATGAAATATCGACGGAAGTTTCCATTAATGTTGAAAGTGAGTACTAAAACGCGGTTTTGGAAAATTCCACCACCAAAGGGTGGAAAAGAGTCGGTAAAGTTTGTATGGGAAAATTTTTTTTTTCATCCGATTGACTTGAAACTTGGTTTGTAAGCATAGTACTAAATAATTCCGCCCACGAGGAAAAATCTGCATGCAAAAAAACTATTTTTCCTCCGATTGGCTTGAAACGCGGTTTGTAAGGATAGAATTCGAAATAATTTGAAATGGGGCGATAACGAAAACCGGTAACGGTAACAGTAACGGTAACGATAACGTCTTGTCTTCCGCTCACTCGGACATGCACAAGGCCACGCCGAGCGAACACTGCCGTTAAAAGCTTTTGCTTCTTCATCCGCATGGCCTCTTTAAAAATTCCATAGTTCTCTTTGGACAGTTGTTGGTTAAGGTAGATCGGAGCGTTCGAGTCCACGCCAAGCCTCTTCCGCCGCATATCTTCCGTCATGCCGTTAAGCCGCTCGTGTTGCACCGAGAGTATTCTCTCCTCAGCTTCACTAATCTTGGACGATATTAGCTGGACTTCCCCTGCGAAACGTTGATCAATCAGCATGAACAGCTGTGGCGACGCTACATCCGATGATCTTCCGGTCTTCAGTTGACCAGAGGTGTTTTCACGCTGGCGCTTTGGAAATGATGCCATATTGCCTTTCACTCAACTTGTGTGCTGAATAGTGTAATATAGGTTTGAATGTTTTGTTTTCTGTTCTCTGCAGTTTATCATCTGTGTTTGGTTGTGTAGGTGTTTTGAGGGACATCTTGCAGTTTACTTGCTCGCAGTTTTAATTATTTATTTTATGTTGTGTATATGTCTTAATTTTCATTTGCCTTGTCAACTGGTAAGGTACTAAGTACTTTCCGTACCTGATTTTTTTCGCTCCGATTACATTATAGCCGAGATGCAGCCGCGCTCAGTCATATTGAAAAGAAAAGTATCAGCGAGCCATTTGTGGCTTTAACTGGACGTCCGGTAAACACTTCGTGCTCAAAACCTTTACGATCCATGCTAGATACACTATCAGCAGTGCTCCCATTTTCACTTTCGCAAACATTTTGCGATTTTTAGACAAACCGTCCACTATATAGATACCAATAAATCGTCATTCTCTCCTGCTCGCATATAAGCGTGTGCGATTTTCCCACACACATGAAATAATTGCTATTATATCAGCTGAAGTTCATAGCAAATACGGATATCCAAAAGTTAAAGAAAATGTATCCAACTTCTGAAAAGCATTTAAATGGTACAGTAATAGAGCGGGATAATTCAGCTGAAATTGAATGCTGAAATTATTTTTACAAGGCACTTTAAATGCGCATCACGAAAGATGCCGAACGGGCTCTACCAAACATATTATTCAAGCGGTTGTACAATTGTTAATTAGCGAAAGCAACGGCATCTTGGAATGCTGTTAGCAAATCCACTGTAGCAGCAGATAAAGTTGAGAACAGCAGCACAAGATGGAACAGTTTTCATGACAGTAATCAACGAATTTTGTAACTAAAACACAATTTAAAACGTGTTTGTATAACTTTAAAAAACCATTATTTACAAATACAGAAATTAACTTTTTTCATGAACTGAATAACGTTACTGAGATTTTTGCTTAGTTATTTATCTTTAATTTAATTTATTTATGCGGCTCTAGCCCAGTGCTACAAAATGATACTTATTTTTAACGCACTAGTCACCTTTTCAGGGCATATCAAGCTGTAGTTTAGGATTTTATCTGACTTCAATTCTTGAATAATTTGAAATATTGGGATCAACTTAAAGATGCTCTTAAAAAAGGAGTTTTAAACGATTTTCTTTTTTTGACTTCAAGCGAGGCAAAGACCTTTGCTTTACATTGAAGTGGATTCCAAATAAAAGAACAAAATTGTAAAGTGTTTACGGAGAATTTGAAAACTGTTGTCAATGAGAGTTCAAATACAAAGGATTCTGAAAACTTTTACAATGCCAGTAATGGTAGATTGGGTGAAACTGAGAATTGTTATGAAATTTCTAATATTGAATTGAATGTCTTAACTTATCTTGCCGATTATGGCAAATCTTTGGAATCTATACATAAGTATAACAATAATTGCAATGTTTTTTTTGTAATTATATTATCGATTTGCATAGCTCTGCACCTATTGAAAGAACTTAAGAACTTTTAGCAGTACAGGCCAAATACCTACACCAAAAAGAAATAGAATTGGTGACGAAATAATCGAATATTAAAAAATCGAGATGGTATATGGGAAAGATTTTGATAGTATACCATCATACGACATTAAAATGTTCCATTTTTTAACCTTATATTTGGATTTAAGGCCTATACTCAGATGAGATAAAAATTTAGTTCGGCACTACATTTTATTTAAATAGTACTGCCGTTCAAAAGCAATCAGATTTCAAACTGTTCAAAATTGTTTCTATTTATGTGAAGTATCGTGCTGAACTAAATTTTTATCTCATCTTAGTTAAGTCCTTTAAGTATCGTACAGTTAATATTTAGTACTAATATAAACTGATGAACCATGATTTTTAATTTAGAAGTACCTATTCTTTACCTTTACCTTTAAGGCCACTACGCAGTTGTGAAGTAACGACAAGTGAAGTAAAATTTTCATACAAAACTGTTGGAAGTAAAGCAGAAGTAAAATTGTACTTCAACATTTACTTTTGGGCTGTACGCAGCTGGCAAGTACTGTTGTTACATGTGAAAGCTATGTCATTTACAGAACATTTGAGTAGTGGATATTGTATAACTTATTGACTCCGGTATACGGAGCATCAAATTATGTTAATTTACATATGAAAAACGCGTTATTTACACATTAGTGTGGTGGATTTTGTATTATGACTGAAGCTATAATGTTTTGAGCATTGTTACTTTACATAGTTGGCTTTGCTATTGTTGTCAGAACAAATAGTAAGAAATAAAAATATACAAAAATTCAGAAATTTAAAAATATGTAAGAATAGGAGAATGTTTGTATGTTCTTTCTACGTGTCTAAGCCAGGGCGCGAGCGCAACTATTTAGTTTATTTATATATGGCTCTATTTTACCATGCAAGTTTGCCGCCCTCTAAATTCGCATATCTTTTCAGATTTTCTGGTAAAAATCTTACGAAGTCCTGCGGTCGTCCTTGATATCCTTGCAAGCTGAATATAAAGCGGTTCTTCTATAGAATCGCCACCATCAACCACTTACTCCTATTCTGCAGTGCGAAAATTATGCAGCAGCAACATGCATCTTTGTCGGATGAATTTGAGGAACCTTTTGTGGTCATGGTTCAATATTTAATATTCTTGTCCAGACCCATGGTGATTTTGCAAAAGGTTCTAAACGTGTTTTCTTCATTTCTGAAAAGCTCTATAATTGTTTGCTGGCCTATGCTGCAGTTCGACACAAATACATGTCTATAGCGATTAGCGAATTTGCGTAAGCAAACTAGCACTTCATAAATTGCAAATGCGCGATGCTGTAATAGAAAATTTAAATATGTATATGGGGTTTAGTGACCTGTTTTTGATTTTAGTCAAAGTTACATCTGGCTAGCTTAAGGTCTATGGTTGAGTATAATTCTTTATAAACAACACAAATCGACAGATATTAATTACAACATTTTGGAATAACAATTCGGTATATCCGTACAACGATCGCTGTTTCGAGAATAACAAAATTCTCTCATCAGCGTACTTGTTTTGCTGTAGTCTGCCTTACTGGGCAAAGTTCTTAACCTCTACACTATTGCAGGCAATATCTATTACCAATCACTGTATATGGGACAAATACTTCTTATACTTTCGAGCAGATCAAGTTTATTTTCAATTTTTGCAATGCCCCCTGCCGCCCCCTTTTTTTGGAAAAAACATCATATCTTCCACACTTTCATAGATAGATGATTCTTCTAGAGATATTTAGTAATCAATATTATTTATCAATTTGCTGAAGGAATGATAAAGATTAGATGAACGATACTCAAGCTATGAGTAAAAAATGGCAGTTATGCTGTTTGTCCGTCCGTATGAACGAAGAGATCTCAGAAATGGTAATAGATAGATGGGATATATGTATGGGATATATATTTCTTATACTTGCAGGCAGATCAAGCTTATTTTTAATTTTTGCCACGCCCCTTGTGAAAAACGTCATATCTCCCACAGTTTTAATGATAGATTGTGCATACAAATTACAAATATCTAGTAATCGAAATGCTTTATCGATTTGCTGAAGAAATTATAAAGCTCGGATAATCGATACACAAGTTATGAGCCAAAAAAGTTAACCAACTTGTGTTAATTTCGCTGTGAAACATAAAGTGCTAATTGTTTTACATAAAAGCTTGGTTTTATATTCATATATAAGTATGCTTTAAGAAAAAATCAATCTATGTGTATGCGTATTAACAGCCTGCCCTGAGTAGCCTGCAACTGTCTTTCTTGGAGCAAAACCAAAAATATTCACAAATATGCGAGTCGCTTTTAACTTTTTTTGTCAGTGTGAGTACTTGTTTAAAAATTTCCAAGATCACCTGCTAATATGTGCTATCCTTGCATTTGTTGGACTTTTTAGGCGCAATGTCAGCATCAAAACAAAAGCTGTTTTTAGTTTGGCTCAACGAAGATATCCTCACAAAGAAGTTTTTGGCTTTGGAAAACTATTTTTTGATACACACTCAGAAAAATATTTTTCTATATTTAAGAAAATCGCCCTAGAATCAAAATTGTCTTAAAATTTAGAAAAAATTTCTATATTTAAAAAAAAAATTTTATGCATTTTATAAAAGTTGCCCTAAAATATAAAATATAAATTATAAATACGAGGTTTGGGGACGTTTGCGTTGAAGACAAAAAAGTTTTTCTCACTAAAACAACATTTTCGACCGATGGTTCCTATAGCAGCTATATGCTATAGTCATCCGATCTGGCCGGTTTCGACAAATGTGCAGCGTATTTGCACCAAAAGACTTCGTGCAAAGTATGGTTAAGATAGCTTTAAAAATAACGGAGGAGATAGCATAGAAACAGACGGACAGACGGACATGGCTATATCAACTCAGCTCGTCATGCTGATCCAGAATATAAATACTTTATGTGGACGGAGATGCTTCCTTCTATGCGTTACAAACATCTTGACAATTTTAATATACCCTCTACAAGTGTATAAAAATAATTTTATTTTTTTTAATTATTTGTTTTATTTTTTATTATTCAATTACTTTTTTCAAATACTTTTTTTAAAGCAATGTTTTTCGCGATTATTGGAAATTCAATAACCTTTCGATTCATACCTTGCTTGACTCCATCTAACGATTCTGCGTCGAGATTTAACTCAAAATGTTAGTGCACCTACCGAAAAAATTTAAAAATCACTTTAACTTAAAGTTAAAAATTAAAAAAAAAAAAATTTTATGAAATACTTTTTTTAATGTTTTCTTTCTATATTTCCACCTCAATAAAGCTGGAAAATCCTCTTGATATTTAAAAAAAAAAATGTTTGTTATTAAATTTATAAAACAAAATAAAAATTTAAATTTTTTTATTGCTTAAGAAAGAAAGAAAACAGATTGCCATTATCTCATTTACTTTGGAAGATAATAAATTCGTTTCGCTAAATTGGTCATTTTGCCAATTGTGCGTCGACCTGAACTGATACAGAGAATATTATAGTCGGGCTTCACCGACTTTCTCACTTGTTTTCATTTCATGTTGCTGGACTAGAACTAAAATGTTTAGAATAGTAACGAAAGTGCTCTAAAGAATGTACTCAAACAGATGGCAAATGATTTGCTTTTTTATTAGCTATCCTTCATTTAGCTAATTAGACAAAGTCGCTAGCAAAAGTGGTAGGTTGGTGGAAAGCAAAGCATCTAGCGCACTGCGGCAACAAATTTATCATTATTTTTTTTTTCAGAAAACTAAAGTAGCTCTTGCTACAATTGAAAATACACAAGAAACTGCCCAAAGACAACAAGTCAGTTGGCTATTGCCCTTAAGCTTTTGCTCCAAATGCACGCCCATTATTGGCATATGCTCATCAGGCTAAGTGGCTTCTTCGACACCACATTTTTTGCTGCAATTTCATTATTTTCTTATTTACACAAACAAAGTTCTTTTTGTCGATTTTCGTTTTTCATTTTTTATGCGGCTGGTTTATTTACAAAGTGCTCAAAGTATGCAACGGCAGCTGTGAATAATTGTAAAACTGCAAGCAATGAATTTGCCCTATCCATAAGCCAAGAGGCATAAAGCTTAATGAATAGTGTTTTGGTTTGGAAAAGTTTTTCTGCCTTTTTGTGCAAATATTTAACACAGAAAAGTGTGGAACTTGTAATGTTGATGGTGTGTGATAATTAAATTCACAAAATTAATGTCTTGAGTAAATTTAAAAAAAAGAGTTTATCTGTTTCCGCCAACTATAAAGACACCGATTCAGGGGGAATGGAACCATCGGTATGTAATTGAATAGTTTTTTGAGGCTCGAAATTAATGCCTATTTTATTTAGACCCATTATACCCTCAAATTGATGATAATCCTTTCCTTTGCTTAAATTAAGTTCTTTGAATATTTAATTAAAATATTACCCATACGCCACATGCACGCTCATAAAAGTCCAACTTGCTCTTGCTTTATTGTGGTTTAAAAACCTTCTAAAAACGCAACTGTTGTTGCCCCGGGGCTAAGCAATTACCAAAGCAGAGGGTCATTAAAAGCAATCCTCAACGCAGCACGCAAAGTCAGTCGTCTGGCTGCCATTTTTATGGCCTGGCGAATGTGAGGACATAAAACCTGCTACAATAATACATACTTAGCTAATGTCAGACAGACAAATAAAATCGATTTTATTTGAGTTTCTGGACAAATAAAAATCTTTGTAAAAATTTTGTTATTTTGTCTTGGAAAGTTGGAAAATTTTTTATTTGCCGGCCTTGCACAGTGGTCGAAATGGCGTCACTAGCGGCGTTTAATTCAAATTTCCACTTTTAAAAATTCAGTATTTTTATACACTTGAAAAGTGTATGATAATTTTGCCCAGAAGTGTGCAACGCATAGATGGAGTCATCTCCGACCACATAAAGTATATACATTCTTGATCAGCATGACAAGCTGAGTCGATTAAGCTTTGTCCGTCCGTCTGTCTGTCTGCTTCTACGCAAACTAGTCACTCAGTTTTGAAGCTATCTAGCTGAAATTTTGCACAGAGTTTTCTTTTTACTGCACGCTGCGTCCGTCCGTCTGTCCGTCTGTTTCTATGCTATCTCCTCCGTCAGTTTTAAAGCTATCTTAACCCAACTTTGCACGATGTCTTTTGGTACAAATACGCTGCACATTTGTCGAAACCGGCCGGATCGGATGACTATAGCATATAGCTGCTATAGGAACCATCGGCCGAAAATGTTGTTTTAGTGATAAAAACTGTTTTGTCTTCAACGCAAACGCCCACAAACCTCTTATTTATAAGTTTTCTATGCTTTCACATAATTCCACCAAGTTTGATAGGACAACTATATAGGACAGCAGCCATAGAAATTAGGTGTAGCAAATGTATATAGGAGGCATTGTCAAAAATGTGTACATATGGCCGAATGTACATATTTGTGTCAGTGGAGTCGGGCTACTAATTTATAAAAATCGTACAAGCTACAAGGGTATATAAACTTCGGTCGAGCCGAAGTTAGCTTTCCTCTATTTTTGATACTGACTTAAAAATCATTAAAGAAGAAGTTAGCATAAATTTATTAAAAATTATACAATTTCGTTAGCAAAAAAAATGGAAGGCATTTTGGAGAATCAAACATTTTTTTGAGCAGATTGTTCTTAATGTGAATAATAAGAATAATTTTATTTGGTTTTGCTTTTAATAAATGTAAACTATTATTATAAACACCAAAAAGATTTATTTCGCACATTTTCAGCAACTTCGATATAGTGTTTCCATTGGATACATAAGATATAATTTCCTGATTTTTGTGAAACTTTCACAAAATATGTAATGCCTAAAACTCTTAAGTTTCAAGTTTTTTTGCGATATCTCTTTATCTGTTCGTTTTAAAAAATTAAATAGCGCAGCCATTTGAAATACCGTGCGCCCCGCATTTTGATTTGGCGGCACTAAATGGCAAAAAATATCGATAAGGCATTGTTATCGACTGCACACTACGTTAAACGTTTTGTTACGTTTACGTTTTGTTGCGCATCACGTTTCTATAATCGGAATTTGAAAACATTCAAATTTATAACTGAGAGTATTCGAAGCAAGCTGCGTACCACGCCCAAGAATAGGTTAGGTTAGGTGAATGCTGTTCGATTATGCTTTGGCCAATTTTTAAGCCTATTACTATTTGGTTGAAAGAAGTGAGGTACTGGTACTGTTTCCATTTCCTAAGAATTACGGGGCAGTCGCATAGTATGTAACATCTACCTTCTATCTTCGGAAAAAGTCCTGATGAGCTATGCGTTGACTACTTTTATCCTCCAAATCCTGTTCTTCTTAAGGTATTTTGGCCAGGCAAATCGGATAATGTGACAGACAGGTCTTTGTTTCTTGCTGCTTCGTGGTCAGTGCTGAGTAATAGTAGCGTTTGACTACAAAGCTTAGATGGCAGCCTGACTGACTGTCGACGAGAATTTATGTATCTTGGGATTCCTTAAAATAACAAAAAATAAAACTAATTTTAAACAAATTTTGGACTATGATTTCTGAAATATAAGAAATATATTTTTTTGAATGTATAAATATTATTTAAATATGGGCATTTCCACAGAAAAGTCCACCGAGACCAAAAAATGAAAAATACTTAAAAACACTCTATTTTATCATTTTTTCATGGAGAAATAATCAAAATGAACTAATATGAGCCAATTTTAAATATATTCATAACCCATTACGAGATTTTCGAATGCAAAGTCGCACAAGCGACATTTTTCTCATTTGGATAAGTTTTGTTGTCATAAAAATCCCTTTAGATTGTATTGATTTTTGGTCTCTAAACTATTTCGAAGGGGACAAAGAGTTAAAAAATAATGCAGAAGACACCTTAAGAAACTATATGATTGCAATTAACTGTAAGTTTCTGCTTTATATTATAAAAAAAACAACATAAATATAATGAGGAAATTTAAGTAACGTAACGTCAGGTAACGTCACGTCATGTACTTATGCAAATAAAAAAAAATTGGTCAAACATTTTTGAATGAGATAACCTGAAAAATAAACTTGTATTATTTCAAATCATACGAAAAAATTTGTATATAAAAAGATTTACCCAATTGGCAGAGTTTTGCATTTTTCTATAACAAGTCAAATCCCACTTCCGTTTTATGTAACGTCACGCCAGCATATATGTTTGCTTATATCTTTAACTCCTAATGATCGATTGATGTCATTGTTTTTGCTAATTATAGTGCTACTTAATTGCTACCCAAATATAGAACAATCTTTTTAAGAATCCAAGATTTTCATATTTTTTAAGAACATCTTTTCGTACGAACGTAACGTAACGTCAGTTTGGAAATGCCCATATATGGTAAAAAACGACATTAGTTGTTGGACCTTATTTTGTTGTGGACTGATAAGGATTATGATGTAAAAATCATTTTCTTTCTAAATGTTTTTGTCGTGTAGAAACAGGATATATATCTTTCAGCAGGGACTCTATTATAGATCATAAATAGCACATTCATTTTATTAAGATCGTCAACTATTCGAAAGCCCGGAAATGTTCAAATCAAGGCTGCAAACCGGTCCGGAAACGAACCCCTAAGAACCGGCCCGGTTCGGGTTTTTTGGGTCCGACGAACCGGACCATTAACCGAACCCCTAATATTTTTGACTCCTCGAACCTGAACCCGAGCCGGACCACTTATTCGAACGATTCGGTTCGGTTCACAAAATTAAGTAGTTTTTCCAACGACACATACAGGGAAATATAGAAAGTCCTTGTAATCTGGCGGCTATCATTCAAAAAGTTTTCCAATCCTACGACATTTCTCTAGGTCAGATTTATACTATCACCGTTGATAACACAGTACAGCACTAAAAAAAAACCCAGCATTAGACCCTTAAATTCTGATACAAGGGACTTCTGTAAGCATCACCTCATACCCAGTTTTACAAATAAAGCCTCGGTTCGCGTTTTATGGGTATTTTTGTACTTGCAACACAAAGCGACAACTATTTTAACTTAGTTTTAAATGGCTTAAGATAAAAATCTGCAAAATTCAGCAAATGTGTACAGAGTCATTGGGAACGCAATATAAAAAAATTCAATTCAATTGTACAATTGGTTAATGTACCTCCAGAACCTCTCAAACCTTAATTCTTGAATATCTTTAAAAGCGCACGGTAGATTTTTATTAAAATCGATTTTTATGAAGGTATAATGGACTATTGCATGTCCCTAAGAAATGGTGCTCTACAGGCAAAAAACCGAGAATTGGAGTTACCTTAATAGATTCTATTGAGGACACTATAATTACAGTTCGTGAAGATGCAAAAAGAAATTCTGAATGTGAGTTTTTAAAAGTAAATTTTAAATGACTTAACTTCTTATTGTGAAGAAGAGACGGTTTTGAAAGAATAGAAAGAAATAAACATATATAAAATATGAAATCTGTAAATGTTATGCATTTCTTCGAAAATTGTCCAAGACATACATCGACGATGGCTTTAAAATATTGGAAAGGTCAACAAAAAAGGGATTTTAAAAACATTGCCTTAACTATACTTGCTGTTCCAGCAACTCAGGTATCAGTTGTACGAGCCTTTAACAAACAGTTAAGTTTGATCTTTCTAATCTAAGAGCTAGTATAGATGAACAGCTCCTAGAAGATATAATGCTTATTAACTAAAACCAAGCAGTTTTCAAAAGCTGTAAATGTCAGCTTATGAATTTTGATTATTATAATAATGTATTATTGAAATAAAGAGGATTATTTTTAAAAATTAGTATTAATAAATAAATAAAAATAAATAAAAATATTAAAATTGTCGAGATGTTTGTAACGCATAGAAGGAAGCATGTCCGACCACATAAAGTATATATATTCTGGATCAGCATGACGAGCTGAGTTGATATAGCCATGTCCGTCTGTCCGTCTGTCCGTCTGTTTCTATGCTATCTCCTCCATCAGTTTTAAAGCTATCTTAACCCAACTTTGCACGAAGTACAAATACGCTGCACATTTGTCGGAACCGGCCGGATCGGATGACTATAGCATATAGCTGCCATAGGAACCATCGGCCGAAAATGTTGTTTTAGTGATAAAAATTGTTTTGTCTTCAACGCAAACGTCAACAAACCTCTTATTTATAAGTTTTCTATGCTTTCACATAATTCCACCAAGTTCGATAAGACAACTATATTGTATAGCTTCCATAGAAATTGAGTGTAAAAAATGTATATAGGAGGCCTTGTCTAAAATGTGTACATTGGTGTCTACTAATTTATATAAATCATACAAGCTACAAGGGTATAAAAATTTCGGTCAAACCGAAGTTAGCTTTCCTCTATTTTTTTTATGTTCAAGCGAACCGAGGTTTGAACCAAAACCTTGGGTTCAGTGATTCCAGGAACCGGTCCGCGAACCGAACCTTAGACTTTACAACGAGTTCGAACCCCCGGACCGAACATTCTGCAAAATTTTTGCCAAAATTTGCAGCCTTGGTCTAAATCATTCTCTTTTCATAATATTCCCTTTTTTCCGACTTTTAATCAGTTAAGGTAAAGCCGGACACCCTCAACAACGCACGCCAGGAATAGACCGAATTGTTCTGTTGTAATAACGAATTGATGGAACCATTAAGGGTGCCCACGGGTCTGTCATGCCTTGATGGATATGAATCCAATAAATATTTCGTATATATCCGTAAACTTATGAACAGCGTCTTCATATCCTTGTTTATACTATACTAGAGATCTGCACTTGATCCTGTTTTCTTGACTACAAGTACACTCGCTGTAAAAGCGTATGTGGTGTGACAGACACCCAAAATGTAAAGTTAAATCAAATATACACTCGTGGAATTGGTATTTTTGAGACTGAGTGCATTGTGCGGTGGTCTGTCAAATTGGTTGATTCTGCTTTACCCTACGCCGCAGCGCACCGCATGTTGTTTTCGTCTTCGAGTGTACATATGTATAACTTTTATTGATCTCGCTCTCTTTAGCTTTTTATTGTAATCTCAAGAGAGATTATCAAATGAGAGAGCGACAAATACAAAGAGCGTTGCCAAAAATTGTTTGCTGGTTTTATCAACACACGTTTTCTGTTCGACCGAGTATCAGAAATGAGCCACACGAGTGACTACGGGTATCATTAGAACTGCATACGCGAAGCACAAATATGCCATGAATGGAGTGGTTGAGACACTCGAGTGTGAGAAATATCAAGTACGAATGCAGTACACTTTTAGTCGCCGTGCTGATGCAGATCTCTGGTGTACATCAATTTCGCCTTTTGCCTGAAAGACGATACACCAATTCGGTAGAAGAATATGAATGAGATTTGCGTCGCTAGCTCTTAAAATATGTGCGCTTCTCTGCCCTCGTCCGAATTCAAGCCGCCTCGACTTGTCGGAGGGAGAACAATGGGAGCGAGCTAATCAGATTTTTCTCTCTCCAGAAACCGGGTTTAAAAGTTGTCATTCCATTTCAGCTGGTTTTTCAGAAGTCACTTTCTTTGTCTCATACATTCATATTTTCAGTAGGTTTTTATTGTGGCCTCAATAAAAGTGGATGTTTTGAAAAGTTTCAGTTACCGGAGCCTGCAAAATATCTTGAAAGTATCTACCGGTTTCAGGTTCAGAATTACATCCAGCGTCGACTCTGGGGTAGATCGTACTGATCCTGTTATCCGCTGTGTATAAACAGTGATTGATATGCGGTTGCAGTCCCCAAACGAAAGTCTTTTTGCAGGCGTAGTAGGCGCAGGATTCAGAGTTTCGTTTCCAAAAGTGTTACTCAAGGATTGAGAGCAGTTTACCTACGAGCAAAATTCCTAAACTTTTGATTTTGCTCTTATCGTTCACAAGCTAGTTGACATGTCCAATGTTTTTGTGTTTGTTGATCATCTTGATTTATTTCAAATATATTTCCATCATAGCTAGGATAATCCTGATATATTTAATTGTAAATCTTATAACTTAAAGCATAAACACTTGCTCTCTAAAACTAGCAAAAGATTTGTTTTTGACGAGGATACAATCCATCCCCGTGTAAACTAATCTTTATAACTGAACAGACTCGAGCACAAAAATATTTAATAATACATATAGAACCAAAGATTTGCTTCAATTGGAATCGTGTAAATTGTGCCTAACTAAATTTGCCATAACTAACTAAACAATCGTACACAAAATAAACTTTAAATTTGAAATATAATCACGCAAAGTCTAACTTATATATTATGTACAATTGGTTTTTTTTAAAAAGAATGAATGTAGAATTAACAAACAATTTGGACATAAAATTAGGGAATAGGGGAGAGCAGCTGGGGCAAGGCATACTCGTGGTTGCATTTTGATTAGCGCCATTAAAAAATTGGTTACTTAAATTACGTTTCGAGTGTTTGCCAAGAGGATTTCCAAAAAATACATTTACTTGGTAAAATATATATATTTATGTAATATGTATGTTGTATATGTTTCAGTTCGCACGACATTTTCTCTCTATAATTCTAAAGTAATCGTTTGCCATTTACACCGAGGGCAAATGTTCGGGCACCTGGTCTAGGAAATTGGCTGGAAATTGGCCCTGACGTCCATTCATTTCACCAAACAGCCAATCCTCGTTGATTCGATAAAGCACGGTGACCACATCGTTTTCCTGCAATTTGAAGGGGTTAACAAAGTGTTTTAAAAGAGTGAAAAAAGGGAAAGCTTACCTGTAGGTTCAGATCACCCTCCACCTCGCCGGGGAAATGATACAAACAACGAGCCGTGGGCTGCACCGGTGCACCCAATCCCAATGGCACTTTAACCTCCACATAATTGGCTGGAAAGAGACCCTCACAGCCGGAACGTGTGCGACCACGAAACCACTCCGGTGTGGGCTGCTCCAGCAAATAGATTTTCTCGTTTTCCTTAAAAAAAAAAAAGGGGCAAAATTTTATACAAGGATTACGTGGAAGGATTGCCTTTACTTACCCTGAAATTCAAGTCACCCTCTTCAACACCATCAAAGTCATAGAGCGCCAACGCATAGGGAGTCTCTTCCTCTTCAATGTAACCCATACAGCCATTACTCAAGGCTCTGGCATCCACCTTACCAGAGATCACATCCAACAGAGATATACCACCAGCCGCTGCAGCCGAGGGTAAAGCCGGCGGCGCTCCCTTGGGCATGGGTGGTGAAGGTGGCGTCGTGTTGGCGTGTCCATAACCAGCCGGCATTCCTCCTATAAACGGCGGAGGCTTGGGTGCCTTTGGTTTCTGTGATATTTTCGGTTTAATGATGGTGGGCATGGTTAGGGATTGGGTGGGAGGCAACAGACTTTTGCCATTACACAGAGGATTATCCGAAGTGCGCGTTTGTAGCTGCATTTGGCGTACCGGAGCAGAGCCAAAGCTATCCACACCACCCGCTGTGGCATAGATGCTGCTGCTGCTGTCCACCGCCTCCCAGGGATCTAGGGGGCTCTGAGTGAACGGCCGAGAGCGTGCCTGAAGATGATAGTCATCCTCGAATCCGCTTTCGGGCTGTGACACACTGCCATTTTGGGGTGAACTAAAGTTGCTGTCAGAGCTGAAGCTGTCCACACTCACACAGTCGCTATTGGATTTCTGTGTAAATGTGGGTGAAGAGGGTGGCGAATCAAAACTAATGAGTTGTCCCTCGGTGACGACGCCTGCTCCTCCTCCTGCTGCCATAGCCGTGCTTGAGGCGTAGTGGTGGCTAGTGGTGGTTGTGCTCGTGGCCGTATTCCAGGCCGCATTCCAATCATAATTGGAATTATTGCTACTCTGGGACACGGCAACCTGACCGCTGCTTAGGCCGTAGACACGATTCTGCGCTGCCGCCTTGGTAGCAGCCACCGTTGCCGTGCTGCTCGTTGAAGACTTTTTGCGTTGGAACATATTGGAGATGAGACTGCCACCGCCTCCGGCCGCCGTTGCCTGTGTTTTATGGTTTATAGTTCGTCCATTTAGCTGCACCTTAGGCGGCGGCGGTCGCGGCGGTGGCATCTTCTTAAAGTTGCCATTGCCAGCGGCTGCGGCTGCAACTCCACCACCAAAGGGCTCATCATCCCAGCTGGTGGCTGATGGTTTATAACGGGCCTGGGGAAATTTTCGTGTTATACTAGAACAAGCCATTTGCTCATCGTAGAAATTATTGTTGTTGAATTTCTTGTGCTGCGAATTCTGTGATTGCTGCTGCAGTGGTCCCTTGGGTGGAGGTGGCAGCTTAATGGTCAGCTTTGGCAATCCCGCATTGCCCGACGACTGTTGCTGCATTTGCTGTTGATGTAGCTGCAGCCGCAACTGCTCTAGACTTGCATTCGCTCCAGCTGCGGCACTCTGGCCACGCGAACCAGGCGGAGCAGGCGCTGGTCTCGATGGTATGGTCATTCTGCTGATCTAAAATAAGTACAAAATGTATATTTGAAAATTAGTTAAATGGTATTTTCTCAACAAATTAAAGTGTATATTTTTTATCAAACATTTCTGGCTGATAAGAAGAAGTTAAAGCTTCCAAGCAGATAAGAAAGAGTAGGCCCACCTTCTCACCTGTGTGAGTTAGCACGTACAACGTTTTTTTTTTTGTAGGTATTTTACTCAAAATTTCTCTAAATTATACAAGTGCGTTGCTCAGTTGTAAATAGACAATCGAAATGACAAATGAATTCAATATTTTATTCATAGGAATAATGAATGTCTATAAACTATAAAATCTCTCCTTCAAATAAAGCTTAACTTTGTACTTAAAAAAATGTTCAACCTTTTAATGAAAATGACAAATCGGAACTGGTCACACTTAAAGTAGCCAAGACTTAATATATCTTAACTCTTTAGAGTGACCTCTGAACTGAACCTAACTCAACCGAAACTCACAAACGAAAAAAATTCGCTACATTTCATCGCCGAGTTCGATGTAGTTTAACCAGAATTTTTCATCTTTTGATATTCTTTTTCGCTAAATGCTATATAAACACAAGTAAGAGCACTGCAGTCGAAAAATACCCTGTATAATTGAGACACACATACACACACAGACAAATACGCACACACACACAGTAAAATTGTGGCTCCGACAGTTTTTTCCTGTTTAAAGGAGGAGAGGACAAATTTTCCAAATCTGAAACAATCTTGATCTGGGTATACTCCTATGTACTTTTTTACTTTCCCTATTTAACATTTGTAAACCATTGTCGGTTCTTTTTTACTTTTCTCAAAGCTTCCTGACAAATTTGATGCAGAAGATGACCTGCGTTTAAATATTTCGGCCTTCTCAAAGACAGCTTCACCCGATAACAATAAATTGCTATCGCTGCGATTGGGGTGACCTGAATCTGTCAAATATATCGAACGAATATTTTTAATGTTATTAATATTGTTGTATTGTTATTGTTATTATGTTATTAATTACAACATTTTGGAATAGCAATTGGGTATGTCCGTACAATGATCGCTGTTTCGAGAATAACCAAATTCTCTCATCAGCGGACTTGTTTTGCTGTTCACACTTCAAACGACCATCCAGTTAGTATTACCCAATTGCTATTCCAAAATGTTGTAATTAATATCTGATGATTTGTGTTGGCTATAAAGATTTATACTCAACCAGAGACCTCGAGCTAGCCAGCTGTAACTTTGTTATTAATTGTTGCTGGTCGTTTTTTTGCGAAAAAGTTGAATCAAAATGAAAGCATAAATTCGGATATGGGTGCAGCCGATACCATCAACAACCTTTAAAAATTTCGCTATATGAAAGAAACCATTGGTTGTTAGTGCTAGTTTCCTCTAGTTTTAATTCATCACAAACACGACATTTGTTAATCACAAAAGCGAGGAAATTGCTTTCTACCTTAGTAATCACTTGTTCCAATTACCCATTGAAAATCTGGAAAATGCAATGGTTTCGAGACTAGATTTTTTATAAGACTATAATTTAAAGTGATCTTTTTTGCAATCACATGTAGATTGAAATAAATTTGATTTTCTCAGTACTTTCTATCTTAACGTGAAGCAACTCATTATCAGATATTCCTCATGTTTTGATAGCTAACACTTGATTATAGTCACAATTCACTTGAGCTAAATATTTAGGCATTTGTGTAATTGACGTAAGAGCTAAGTCGGGTTGTTTATCATCAAGTAGGTGCATGTGTAGTTTCTTATACGAGGGCCACTGTACTAATTGTGGTTTCAATCAAGATGGAAAAATTTAAAACGTGATCCACAATAAACTTGATCTTAAGAATTTTGGTGCAGCCTATCGGTGCGAAGTTATCTTGATAAGCTTTTATGGAGTTTTAAAGGGTTTAAGATAGGGATGCCAAAAATATATTTTTTTGGTAATTTTTTTCATCCACAAAGGGTCCCCTTATTGACGAAAGTAATCCCTTCCAGTCCAGTACACTTCTCGGAAGAGCCTTAAATAAAACGGACGGAAGTGGGCAGTTTGTTTAATCTATAATTGAAGTTTTAGTCATATTCTAAAATATGCAAAATTCAAAAATATTTTCGAGCAAGTCAGTAAGTAAAACTTGGCAACCCTAAGCCAGATTGTTGTTGTCAAATTTCAAAGATGGCGCCTGCAATGACAGATGAGGTTGAGTGGCAAATTGAATTTCTTTGATATGGCAGCCTTTGGTTGATTTTGCGAACGATTATTGAAACACAAATATCAATATTAAAACAAATTCTTATTTTATACATTTGATGAAATAAACAAATAATCGCATATAAACAACAAATTTCAATATTAAAACATATTATTATTTTATACATTTGATGCAACCTATCCAGAAAAAGAAGGTTTACATTTCCAAAAGTAATTTTGCTTGTCAAAATGGTTTGGGTTTTGAATTTTGCTTTATCTCTTTTCACGAGAGTTTTGAAACCAACTAAAAGAGGTTTCTGTGGCACCTAAGAAGGGATTTCGGTTGGAATTTGGTTGGAAAAGGTTTCTGTGGCACCCCTGAACATCTTGGTCCCTTGATCTTCAAATTATTGTAAAACTATGTCTATCTTTACTTATTTAATTAATCCTCCAGTTTCCAACAACACCATTGTTAAACCATTGTACCATTTTTTTTTGCAATATAGTGACCCTCGTTTGGGTTGCTCTTCAAATGTTCACATGCCAATTAGAAATGCCATGGGAAACTGGGAGTTGATTTAATTAGCAACTACAAATGCAAATTCTAAATACGTCAGTGAGTTGGCCACCCATCCACCTTCCCAAAGGTGATTTTAATTAGATTGAGAATGTGGCTTTTATGGGGTAAAACGTGTCGGCGATTAGCGCCTCAATCCATGGTAAACAAAACACGTTGCAACAAAAATATGGCAACGGTTTTTTTTTTGTATTCACAATTTACATGAATTTCGCATGCAACGGTTGAGAATGGGCAAAACTATTGTTGTTGTAGCAGATTTGTTTACCATTCGCAGATGAAAGTTTATATTTGCTCTTTCTTTTGTTAGATGTTTGAAAAGGTTTTTAAAAGCCAAATAGATGGAACAATAAAATATTAATGGATTGATTGAATGTTTTGTTATTGAAGAGATGAATGAGTTATGCTTGAGGATTGCTTAATGTTTAAATAACTTTGAGGTGAAGGGAAACTGTTTCTTAAAATATGCTTAAATGTAGGCATTATAATGACGTTCCTTTTCGATTCTGAACAATGTTTCTTCCGACTCTTCTCGATTCCAAGTTAATCAATTGAATTTAATACCCTGCCGTCTCTATCCCGATCTTAAATTTGGATGATGTCGGTGTTGACGTCATTATTTAAGAGTTTTGCTTTTACAAGTGTACACGTCCCGTTTCGCAGGAATCCATTTTCGTCCAACTTCACGAGGTTCCCTACTTTCAATGGCTGTCAAACACATAACCAATTCTAGCAGCTAGCTCATATATTTCTTCCTAGGTTTGTCTTGTTTTGTTATACACCCAGAGTACACCCTTCTCCTTCCGCTTAATTTGAACAAAATTCCCCAAAGGCAACCAAATGCGTAGAATGTGAAATTGCAAAACAAAATAAAAATACAATTTTCTGGCGCCAGCACAAACTAACAACAAAGCGCTCCCCATACACCTCCTGCTCCTCCCTCCATTTAAATGGAGATAGGGCTACGAATATAGAGCCAGGGGAATTCGTCGCATTGTGACGCAGAACCAGACAACGCCTCTGCCAATCGTAGGTCAATTTTGTGCCATCTACCGAATAATTCTGATGAATGAGAGACTCTCTAGTAATAATTTGATAAGCAAAAGCAGCAGCGGCTTTTTATCAATTTCCATTGTAAATGTTTTATGTATACTACAAAATTGTTGCTGCATTTCGTTCCGTCTTGTGCCGGGCACCGAAATCAGCGGCAAATGAATTGCATTTGCTCTGATCCCACCTACTTTTTATTTTGGTTTAATACGTATTTACATTTTGCAAGAAAACAAAACAATTGCTAAGAGAATTCTCGGTGATTAGCAAAGTGCCTTTTGGTGGGCGTAATGAGGGAATCGATGACGTAAATCCTCAACGAAAGTAAACCCAAATGCTTCAGTTTTATGTCTTTGTTTTGCTCGACTTTTCAACTGCAGCAAGAAAACAACAAATAACTTATTGGTTGTCGATCGATTGATTCTTTGTTTATTTTTAATGAATTTTTTTAATGTTAATGGAAAACAGTAAGGTTTTTAATTTCGTATAAAATTTTAGAAGATATTGGCAGCACTATAATATTTTTCAGAGTGCTTGAGTACAATCAACTGAGTCGTAAGCACATAGTAATAGCTGCGTAGTAGGGTGTTATCGAGACTTTTTAACATATAAAAAAATACCTATTGCAATGTCGCAATTGTTTTGGTACACGTATTGAACACACTCGTTCTCGAGAACCATTGAACGTATGCACTCCTACATGACAGCTATTTGACAAGTGACGTTTATGCATCAAACGTTTTTGGCGTCAGTTGTTTGCAATCATGGATGGGGCTCGCTAGAAAATCGTGTTGTCGTAATAGGCATGCATAAATGCGGCTAAGAAAGAGGTGAAATCTTTCGGATGTTGCGCCCACTGAAAATCACCCGAAACTTTGTGTATCGGACCGTGAAGTTTTATGAGGATACTGATGGAATAAAAGATCGCGCGAAATCTGGCCGTACGCGCACTGTGCGAACGCCACAAGCAATCAAAGCCGCGAAAGATTGAATTCGTCGAAATCCACTGTGCAAGCATAAAACCATGATTCGAGAGTTGAATATCAGCAAGGACCGCATAAAACGTGACTTCGAACTTAGTGCATACAACAGACACACCGGCCACTTGATCACAACAGCATTGCAATAAAAAAGGCAGACACAATCAAAAGCATTGCGTCGCCAGTGCGCGAATTCTGTTTACTGACGATGTAATTTTCACCATAGAGGAATCGTTCAACAAACAGAACGATAGTGTGTGCTTTGTCATCAAGACAAGCGTCCGAACTCGTTCCGGGAGTTCAGAGAGGTCACCATCCGGCTTATGTGATGGTTTGGTGGGGAATCGCCTATGATGGAGTCGCCAAGCTCCATTTTTGTGAAAAAGTAGTCTAAACTTCGGCGAAAGTGTATCAATCAGACGTTTTGGAAAAGGTTGTAAAGCCTCTCAACACGACATTATTTGCAAACAAGCCGTGGACCTTTCAACAAGACTCCGCACCAGCTTACAAGGCAAAATCGACTCAAAAATGGCTAAAAAAAAACCATGTACCGAACTTCATTTCTACGGATGATTGACCTGCTGGTAGCCCAGACCTGAATCCATTGGGCTACAAACTGTGGTCCGTTCTCGAGGCTATGGCTTGCTTTACTGGACACCCAAATGTTAAGTCGTTGAAGCGCGGCCTTGTCCGAGCAGCGGACCATATCTCAATGCTTGAAGTGTGCACTGCGATCGATGAGTTGCCAGAGAGACTTCGGCGTTGCTGGAAGGCACAAGGCGGCCATTTCGAATAAGTTGTTCTACGATTTGTAGCTATTGAGTGACCGAAGAAAAGTTTTGAAAAATATTCAGGCATGTTCTCAATTCCACTACTTTTTGAAAAGTAAATCGACCGCAATTCCGCTTCGGTTTCGTTTTTGTGTTCTCAATTCCGAATGAAATTGCTTTCGTTGTACTTTTTGCAAACATCCGGTCCAAGCAGGATCGACACTAGATACATAAGAGCGAAACCTCAAAAGTCGAAAATGAGAGAGGCGCACTTTTTCGTTTTACTTTTTCCGATTTGACTGGCACAGGCAAAATCTGGACACATTTAACAAAAAACTCTTTGTAATTTAAATTAAGAATTAAATGCAAATCAAATTTCACTAACAATTCGATATAGCCATGTCCGTCTGTCCGTCCGTCCGTATGAACGAAGAGATCTCAGAGATGGTAAGAGATAGAGGTTTGACATGTATGGGACATATATTTCTTATACTTGCAGGCAGATCAAGTTTATTTTCAATTTTTGCTACGCCCCCTCGAGCCCCCGCAATTTGGAAAAAACGTCATATCACCTACAGTTTTGGAGATAGATCGTTCGTTCCTTCTAGAGATACCTTGTAAACAAAATTATTTATCGATTTGCTGAAGGAATGATAAAGATCGGATGAACGATACTCAAGTTATGGGCAAAAAACGGCCAGTTAACACCACCCACCACCCCACCAACAACCACAGCAACATACCCTAACCGTTCAACACAGGCAATCTTAGTGCGAGAGAGAAGAGAGAGAGAGAGAGAAACTTAGAGAGCGCACCGCGTTGTGCGCGGGGTGTTAACTGGCCGTTTGACTCCTTAGCAAATGCGAGTGTAAGGGTACAGATTATGTTATAGTCGGGCTTGACCGACTTTCTTTCTTGTTCGTTTTTGTGTTGGGAGAACACGAATCAATTACACTTTCGAAAAGTTGCGGTGGAAGTGGAATTGAGAACATGCCTGAATCATTCGTTTTCATTTTATGACCAAAAGAACCGTGTACCAAAACTATTGCGAGTACTATATAATAGCAATCTGACCTGGATTAATCAGGCATTAGCAAAGTTGATCGGCATTTCAAAATACAAGCAAACTGGAGTGCTTTGTATACATACATAAATACTTTTATGTTTAAAAGCATTGGCAACTCAATTAAATACAAAACAATAACAGATTTTATCCATGCAAACAACAATCAGAATGGTTGGAAGTTTTCATAGTATTTTGAGTGTACTCAATACGCATTGATATATACATAACTAGAGACATATATACATGGCACATGCACTGATTGCATTCAACTTTGACCCAGATTCAACAACAAATGCTCAGAGTAACCCCCTCCCTCACTTTGAAACGCATGAATGCCAAGCTCTCTTGAGCTGAATGTGGCCCGTTGTTCATGCAATTTTAGTTGTCTTTGTTTACTTAGAACATATTGCCCCTGTTTTTTTTTTATTTTGGCATGCAACAATAAAAATGTACAATAGATATAAAATTCAATACAAAGTATTGCATAAAAGGCTGTAGTAGCACGAGCTGAAGAACGTGCCGAATTGGCCATTTTTTATTTCTCACCTCTAAGCTGAAATTTGAGAAAAAGAGAAACCTGTTCTTTAAAATGTGAACATTTGATTAATCTATTAATAATATAACTAATATTTACCTTATTTATTGTATAAGAATTTGCAAGCTCCACATCATCTCCAGTCAAAGTTTAATGTAAATTGAATAATGTTTTTTTTTGTTTTTAAGCTTCTTTAATTGCATAAAGCCAAAAGGCAAGCACAGTGTTCTCTCGCCATGCTTTACATACATAATTTGGAAGGTTAAAAAAATGCTAAAAATTGAGGCGTGTTTTTATTCAAGTTCATTTAACTTTTTATTTGAGGCAATCAATTCAATTGTCGCTTTTATTTGTTGCTAAAAATACGAAAATTTCTACAATATTTAATTGTAATTTTTTAAAAAAACATTTGGTTTCAACTCAAGGTCACGTCGCAGGCAAAGCAAATAGCTCTCAAATAGAGCATAGAAAATTAAATGATCTTTTACAATGAATGCAATTTCCATTTTATTGCCAGCATTTATTTATGTATGTATGTATTTTTGTTCGCTCTCACTTTGCTGTCGTCGCTTTGAGAGCAACTCCACCCCACACATATCCCCATGGTGTTGTCACTTTCTTTTGTTCTGCTTTTCTACACTTTGTTAATGTTTGTGAGAGTTTTCTGAACGTGATGTGGTCAAGTCAACAGTAAAAGTTTGCTCAACTCTGTTGGGTTTAACATATCCCACGCAAATGAGTCACTAGAGATTTGGTTTAAACAAACCTGTGGCAAAATATCTGCTCAATGAAAACCGGTTTTAGCTGGGCATCTTATCACTTGAGTGGAAATATGAGAATTATAACAATTGCTTGCTTTATTACACGCTCACGACCTTAACAATGAATTAGGCTGTATGCTAAACAAAGTTCACAAATGTTGATGATGATGCTATAAGGTGCCATATGGCAGAACAGGTTCATTAAATTGTTTATGCAAATTTTAAAACATTTTGATTGTAAATTGAAATTAGCATTAACACTAGGAATTAGTACTAGACATAAGTACTTGGGGGGTTATTGTCCAAACCAAACGAATCCCACTTCATATATGTGAACCGCTGTGTGCCTGTTCGTCCCGTCATCTTTATGCGTCGGCTCTAGGGCACTAACACATTTTCTTGATGGTTTTTTTTTGCAAATACAAAATTTTTTGTATGAGATGCCGCTTCTAGACATTGATGTTCTTTGGTCATACCTAGGACCCAGGAAATGCAGTTACTAGCTAAGACATTATCCAACAATACCCAGACAGCTTTATCTTCAGTAGACTTGAGCCAAGAACATAGCATAAAGTCCAAATATATTTAAGCAAAATCGAGTTTTCTTGAACAGATTTTCTTGAAAATTAGCCCAAATGGCGCTACACTCGCTTGTAGCATTTATATGAAATATAAGATTAATTTCTGCTTCTATTTATATAAGTTGAGAATGGAATCCGAACTTGAGATTTACAAGAATGCAATTATTCGTGTATGTTTTTAGGACTTGAAGCCTTGATTTAAGTCTAAGACCTATTAAAGGGGTACCAATAGGAAGGACCCTAAAAGCTCCATAATTGAACACACGGACTCAGTATCAATGCGGAGAGGACGGATCAATGGATCCACCCAAGAATAGCGCGGATGATGCATGCAATAAAGGGCTTTGTCAAAAAACAACGATCTGAAAGGACTTCTTAATACAAACCCCCTAAATGTCCGGGGCAAGGCGCCTAATAAAGTCAATGCTGCAAACCTATGAAATTCTGTAGAAGGATCAGTCGGTTGCACAGTGGTCGATTCCCATGTGGGACTGTGGTCTAGGCCAAAAATAAAAACAAAACGAGAGCGTAAGATAAGGTCGGCTCTATCCGACTTCGATAGACCCGTTACTCATGGAAATAAATGTTTATTAGCCTTTACGAGGGGAGACAGCCATAAAGTATTCAATATTTTTTTAACTCTGCTATTGTGGGAGTTATTCGCCATTTTTTATTGTGGGGGCGGCAAAAATGTGAAACAATCTTGATCAACGTGCAGACAATAGGAGTCTAAATTTCAAATTTGGTTCCTCTAGTTCTTCTAGTCTCTGAGATCTACGTGTTAATACAGACAGACGGAGGGACAGACAGAAGCACATGGCTATATCGACTCGTCTGTTGATTCTGATCAAGAATTTACATATTTTATATGGTCGGAAATTATTCCGTCTGCCTTTTACAACATACGACTTTAGTTAACCCCTTTTACTCTGCGAGTATAAAAACTAGCGAAAATATTTTGGAGTCTGTTAAAGAAATCTGCAAAGAGTATGACTTGGAAAGATATCTCAGCAGCTGTTTTGTTATAACAGACAATCGAGCTAATGTAAAAGCTGCATTTAAACATTTCAAGCGTATTCCATTCGCATGTCATAATTTAAAGCTGGTCAAGAATGATGTTTTTGATAAAAGGTATATTGAAGATTTTAGTTTGTTGTTAGACGCTTCCAATTCTTTGGTAGGTCATTTTTAACACTGGGGGCTGAACAAAAAAGTTTAAAAATCTCATAAACCGCATGTTAAAACTAGGTGGAACTCTACATTTATTATGCTCGATAGTATTATGGAGTGCTTCACTGAACTTCAAGCAATATCGATTGCAAGAAATCATGTAAAAAGCTTGTCAATCATAGACTTCAATATTTTAAAACTAATTGGCAACTTTAATTTACCATTGCTCTGAAAATTAGTTTGCTTCACTCGTTTTAAGACAAATCAAATGCCTTAATGATACGCTGTGAATCCCCCTTTAATCCGCCTTTTAGGGTATTGAGATTCCTGCCTGAGGAAACTCGCAATAAGATCCATTGCATGCTAATGCGAAGACTGAGAGCGACAAGTCTATCTCCCACTTAGGGCTCTTACGATGCCATATTTATTCCCTGTTAAAGCCCCTTACTCAGAACGACCGAAAGTTTCTTTACTCACAGTATTTCATATAATTAGAAACACCTTGGCTTTGCTTTGATACTCATGTGTGAAAGTGTAGAAAGTGTTTCTATATATGTGAAATACTGTGACAAAATTAATTTTCTGTCGTTCTGAGTACAAGCCTTAACCCTTTTAATACTGAGGGGGGTCCTCGTTACTGAACTATTGTGTCGTCAGAATAAATTTGAGTAGATCTGGGATCTATATGCACGTGCGGTAATATTTAGGTGTCGAAAACTGGGAGCACTAATGACAATAGTAAAAATCTTGTAGTACAAAAAAAGGTATGACATTTGTAGCATACATTTTTGATTTACAGTGAGTTGAAAAAATCAATTTGGCTGTAAAATGGAAATTTTAAGAAAAGGTTTTCGTTGGATTATATTTCTCAACTTTCGACGCGGATTAGCTCAACAAGATTGTGTCGATGAACTCAGTTCTTTGTATTGTGATAAAGCACCAACCACAGTATATCGCTGGTATGAGGGAAATCCCAGAACCCTGTGGATAAAGTGATGTTCCATCTGGAAGCCCACTTTCCAAGCACCTCCATATATTTCTGTAACATTTCGCTGCAGGAATAAACTCATGAATGCAGTTTCGTCTGCAGAAGTTTCGAGCGTGTCTTCAAAACAGACACTAGGGATGACTTGGCATATCTGCGGTGAATAAGGAGTAGAGAAAAGTGATAAGCGAACTTCCTTGAGGGAGCTCAGCTCTCTGGGAAAAAGTTCCGGAAGTGGAATCAAGGGCAGAGCTGATAAACTCAAAACTAGCTTTCCTAAATTTGAATGACATTTCAGCTGAAATATGAATTGAAGCTAAATTCTGACGGATTTTGGGTGACCTTTTTTTTAAAGGTTAAGAAGCTCAGAGGGTTAAAATTCCGAGTATGTACTTTCATGCATGACGAGTTCTTTTCCTTTTTTAAACCGCAATATAACGCCGAGATAGCGGACTTCATCTCTATTTAAGTGGGAAGTAGCGTGTGTGTGTGTATAATCAAACAAGTTTTATTTCTCATTCTTCTTGATAAAATTGTGTTCATTTGTTTCCTGTTTTTAAAAACATTTAAAATTCCCCCGCAGACCAGATCCATCTTAGGCCTAACAAAAAAAAACCGAGTCAGTGAATTGGAAAGTGAAGCATCAAGATGCAACACCTGCTAAGCACGAAAGTGACATTGGCACAAAAAATTCCACATGATGGAAGGAAGGGTGGGGGTAATTTCTTATCGAAGCACAACGTGTTTGTGCAATAGCCAACATAAAATAAATATTTAATTAATTAAACAGAGACACGACCTTGAAGCGGGCATGGTGAGGGAGGGGGCTTCTGTTTGGTTTCAATTAAGCAAAAAGCTTTGAGCAAATGGAAAATGTGCCAACACACACAATAAGGGGGCAATGAATTGAAATGGCCTGTTTGAAGATCGAAAGAGAATCAACAAATTAGATGTCGGTGAGAGGGGGTAACTAACCTTTTGATATGATTGGACGATACGCTTAATTGATCTTTTGCTGTTGCGCTCCAAAAATAAAAATATTTAAGCCAAAGTTCCAGACTTGGCCAGGCCAAAAATGACTAATGCCTCACACACACTCGCACAGCAAAACTTTAGTTGAATGGCATCAACTTTGCACTTTTTTGCCCGCGCTTGCTTCCTCTCGCTCACTCTTCTCTCTCTCTACCAGGCAGTTAACGAGAGTTAAGGTAACGACAACAACAACAGCAACGGCAGCAGCTGCAATTTACAGCCCCCTAATAACCAAAAAAAAGTAAAACGAAAGAGGAAATGACAGCTGCGGGTACTGCGACAATTATTATGTTGGCGTTGCCTTGTTTTAATTTTGTATTGCAAAATATGTAAGTTTTGCTTAATACTTTTTGTTTAATTACGCGCACGCACACCAACTCACACACATACACACACACACACGAGCTTGCTGGGTGCACTGTAACGGTATTTAGTTGACATTGTTGGTTAACTTGCCTTATTATTGTTCAATAATTCGTTTCGAGGGCGTTTCTAAACAAATTAAACAATTTGCAAATTATTATATTGCTATTTTTTTTATTGCGCCGCGAGCTCTCTGCTAACGAGCTGTTTCTTACAGCAGTCTCGAAAATAGTGTGACCAGCTTGTCAAGGCAAAATAATACCATATTAGTTGCAAAAGGGTTGCACTGCAACGCTTATCGCATTTTAAATTAATCTTTTTAATTAAAGCCACCTAGATTTGCTAAAAACAGCAACATGAGCAAATCAACAAAATAAATGAGACTAAATAAATGGCTCATCAGCTGTTCGAAGCTGTTTTATTTTATATGAAGTTCAACATAAATATTTTTTTCGTGCGTTCTGGAAATAGGACTTAAAAATTAAATTCATATTTTATTCATAGATTCAAAATTTGGTTGAAATCTCGTATCTTTTAGAGATAGTTAACATTATCTATCGATTTGCCGAAGAAATGATAAAGATCGGTTAAACGATGCTCAAGTTATGAGCAAAAGAAGGTAAAGAGAATATTACAGTCGGCTTTCTTACTTGTTTTAAACTTAGGGCCGTTTTCTCATGTTACTGTTTTTGCTCAAATCGAAACCCATCTAGATTTTGCAACTAGGTGGTTTTTGTGCAATTGGTTGTCTGATGTAGGTTGATTATAAATTCGGGCATTTGCGCCACGTTCGCACCGGGAGGGCTGGAAAGGTATAATAGTAGGTTGGCAGCACCTCTGCACTCGGCTGATTATTGTTTTTTTATTGCGCGCCAATTTTAAAAATTAAAGCAAGAATTTTACAGAGAAGGAGAAAGTTTTTCTTTTTGGAACGACTTGATACTTTGATGGAAGATTAAGCGATAGGTCGAAGGCTAAGTGCACACAGGCAAATAATTTGAACAAATTTTCATGAAAATTTGGCTATATAGGCCAAAATGTGGAACTTTCCGGCCATATTTGATCAAATTATTCGCGTATGAATCCATAGTTTAAGTTTTTAATCATGGTTATTTTTATCAAAACTTAGCCAAATTATTTGGATGTGTAAACTTAGCTTAAGCATTGAACTAGGGGAATCAGAATGTGCATCTGTGTTTTCAGCAATGTCTGCAGGTGTTCTTGTATACTAAAGGCACATCCAATAATTACCATTTATTAGCTTAGCTTTTGCAAAATATGCAAACAAATATGCAAAATATGCAATAAATATGCAAAATATTATAAAAAATAGATGAAAGCTAACTTCGGCTCGACCAACGTTTATATACCCTTGTAGCTTGTATAATTTTTATAAATTAGTAGCCTGATTCCACTGACACAAATATGTACATTCAGCCAAATGTACACATTTTGGACAAGGCCTCCTATATACATTTTCAACACCTAATTTCTATGGCTGCTGTACTATATAGTTGTCCTATAAAACTTGGTGGAATTATGTGAAAGCGTAGAAAACTTGTAAGTACAAGGTTCGGGGACGTTTGCGTTGAAGACAAAAAAGTTTTTCTCACTAAAACAACATTTTCGACCGATGGTTCCTATGGCAGCTATATGCTATAGTCATCCGATCTGTCCGGTTCCGACAAATGTGCAGCGTATTTGTACCAAAAGACTTCGTGCAAAGTTTGGTTATGATAGCTTTAAAACTGACGGAGGAGATAGCATAGAAACAGACGGACAGACGGACATGGCTATATCAACTCATCTCGTCATGCTGATCAAGAAAATATATACTTTATGTGGTCGGAGATGCTTCCTTCTATGCGATACAAACATCTCGACAATTTTAATATACCCTCTACAAGGGTATAAAAATGTAAAAAAATTTCGAAAATTGCAAAAATTCTCATTCTTGAGCATAGATTATTATAAAGAATATATAGATGGCATATATAGATGGTTAAATGGAAGTTGTAGACCGAGCAAATGAAAGGTGTACCTTGAAATTTCTAATTTCAGATTTTTATGAAGATTTTATGGACGGCTGGAGTACTCAAAGCAAATGGTCAAGAAAATCGCGAAATTTCAAAAATTCTCATTTGAGTTTACATTATCATAAAGAAAGTTAAACCGGCGGGTAAATAGGAGAAGAAGATCAAATGGTCAAGAATATTGCGAAATTGGCAAAATGTTCAAAGGACCTAAGATAATTTTGAAGGTTGGATAGATGGCAATTGAAGACGCGTTTATAAGAGGCTTAGACCAAAAACCGCGAAATTTACCAGATTTTCATTTAAGTATTTACGAGGCGCGTAGGCCTGGTAAATAAGAGGCGTGGTTAAATAGAAGGTGTAGATCGAACTGTTAAAAGAATCGCGAGATTTGCCAATTTTTCATTTGACCAAAGATTATTATGAAGACATAATAGACGGCAATAGTAGACGGGTAAATATAGGAAGTGTAGACCGAACTGTCCAAGAAATCGCGAAATTTCTAAGATCACTATTTGAACCATGGCTGCAAACCTGTAAAATTTGTGTGAAGATTCGGTTCGGAGGTTCGAACCAGTGGTAAAGTGTAAGGTTCGGTTCGCGGACCGGTTCCTGTACTAATCGAGTTGACCGATTTTTGCCTCAACATTCGGTCAAAATTAAGACATACATTTGATTAGGAGAACGCATCCAGATTACAAAGCTATGTACAGTGCCGCTCAACTGAATAGGTTTGACTTTTTTTGTAGGTTTGAAACGTTGTATCTCTGTAACAAGCACTCCGATTAAATAAATTTTGTTTTATAAATAAATCAATCATTTGTGAAATAGCAAAGTTTCTGTTCTGTTAGTTTTGTTTTTATATAATTTTTTTTTATTTTTTCAAAAACATAGCAAAAAATCTCCATTTTTTTTTGGCTCAACTGAATAGGTTTGACCACTAAAACTATTAAACAATAGTATATAAAGCAAAATTTCACGGCACTGGGTAACTTAACTAATAAAGGACACTGATTTAGCATTATTTAGTATTTGGTATGCCCACCCTTGTTCTTAATTATTTCAAACATACGGTTTGGTAAGGAATCATAATATTTTTTAATTTCATTTAGGGAAATTGTTGACCAGTAGTCGGGCGTGGCGTATCAGTTGTATGTGTGTCTGCTGGTGCGGGAGGTTGTGGGTTCGATCCCGCCTCGGACCATCTAATAGAAAAAGTTTTTTCTTTCTTTAGAAGAAAGCTTTTACACACCCGATAACCTTCACCAGCTACTGGCGCCAGCTGTGAAGTAACTAGCCATGAAAAAGCAAATTCTCTAACTATTGCCGTTCGGATTCGGCGTTAAACTGTAGGTCCCTTTCTCTTGTGCGATAAATTATAAGCACACACGCCAAGAGATTGAGAGAAGCTTGGCCCTGGCCCTCCTGGAGGTGCTGTTTGAGCCAATTTTACTTTTACTTTACTAAATTGTTGACCAGGCTTTTTTAATTGCTTCAACTAGGGTCCCAGAGTCACTAAAATGTCTTCCTTCTTCGTATACTCTCCTGGACAAAAGTCCCCAAATGTTCTCGATAATGTTAATGTCAGGCGGCCACTCGAGCAATTTGACGTTTTGGTCTTTAATTCACTGTTTTACAACCCGAGCGGTATGGATGGGAGCGTTGTCATGTTGGTACGTCCATGGAATATGACCATAAATCTCCAAAAAGTGGGGAAAAGCCTTTTGGAGCACAGTCTTGTACACATTTGCGTTCATCTTCGAGGTGACAAACTGGAGCTCGCATGTTCCATAAAACGATATGGCTCCCCACACCATTACTCCACCTGCACAAGAGTGATGACGACTTAAAAAACATTCTTCCTTTCGCAAATCGTGGAAATAGTAATTATAACCATCCGGTCCATCGAGGTTGAACTTCTTTTCGTCGGAGAAGACCACTGTGTTCCACTTCTTGTTCCACGTCATGTGTTCTCTGGCAAATCGTTGTCGTGCTTCCTTACGAGCATCATTGAGAGGTGTTTTTTTTTATTTTCAATCTCGTCAAGTGTTTGGCGCTTCGAATAATTCGTTTTACCGTGGCCACACTAGCATTTACGCCGCATTCTTCCCTAATTTTACCAGCAGAAAGGTTGGAATTTAAGGCAGTTCGTAGGATAAGTCGCCTCTCGGTTGCTGTTGTTGCATTTTTTTTCCTTCATTCATTTTTTTCCATAGTCTGCTTCATTACGGAGAAAATTACTCACAACGTTTTGACTTCGACCGATTTTCTTGACTATTTCATAGTGTTTTAAGTTAGATTCAATATAGCTTTTTATTTGACCTTTTTCAAAATCGGTTAAAGGTTTTCCGCGGCCCATTTTACAAAAAACTGATAGCAGTTGCTTTAGATTTTGGAATACAAAAGAATTCAACTCTTTTTAATCACGCAGTCAATCAAAAACTGAAGTCAAAAGTGTCAAACCTATTCAGTTTAATAATAAAAATGATATAAAAACAAAACTAACAGAACAAAAACTTTGCTATTTCACAAATGACTGATTTCTTCAAAATTTATTTCGCTTATATCGGAGTGCTTGTTACAGAGATATAACGTTTCAAACCTAAAAAAAAAGTCAAACCTATTTAGTTGAGCGGCACTGTATATGAGTCGTCAAGTCGATAGATGTCTTTGAAGCCTAACCTTCTACGTACATTCCCAGGCAGAATTTTATGAAAATTCTGATCACATTTGAGTCTTTTTTGAGTCCTCTGTCTGAATAAAATTGTCATAGATGATTGTTTTGTCCGGAGAATATGATGCCCAAGCAGAGAATCTTCTTAAAGAGTCGTTTATAGCCCGTTTTTCTCATCAGTTTTGACTCAATTTCGAGTCATACTTCCAATTATTTTCTAGTCGTATTTTAATAAATCACGTTTTGAGCATATCCATGAGTCATTTCTCCCAGTCTTCTTTAATTCGCACCTTAAAAAGTGCTTAAAAAGGACTCATCAGGGCGATTCTTGTTAAAATGATCTTCCAAATGCATTTGCTTTCCCCTTTTCCGACTATACTTATGTTTTTCTTTCTTCTCGAAATCGCAATATGGATTGGATTTCTAAAACGCATTTTTAATTATCAACTCAAGCGATTATGTACTATACTATAAAATAGTTTTTTTTCGGTCATAATATTGAGAACACTAGAAAAGATCTTAAGAAATTGACTTAAATGATTGTTTGAACCGAACCTTCTTTTGTATACCATGCGTTCGGTTCGGGTTCAGGTTCGGTTGCTCAAATATTTGAAGGGTTCGGTTCATGGTCCGGTTCGGGGAACCCGGAAAACCCGAACCGAATCGGTTCTTTGGGGTTCGGTTCAGGACCGGTGCAGCCTTGATTTGAACTTAGATTTTTTTCGAAATTTTCAAAATTTTATGATTTTTGGGAATCATTAAGATTTGATAGATGGGAATTGAAGACGCGTAAATGGTTAGATCCAATGGTCCAATAAGTTGCGAAATTTTTGAAAATTTTTGTTTAGTGTAGACGGACAATTTGACGGGTCAAGATCAAGCGGTCCAAAAATACGGATATTTACAAAATTTTATGATTAGTTCAGATTATCATGAAAATTTAATAGTTGGCAATTAAAGACGGGTAAATAGGAGGTGTCGGCCAATCGGTTTAAAGAAATTTTAACATTTGCGAAATTTTTATATGAGTTTAGGTTAACACGAAGACGGGTATATCGACGGGTAAACAGGAGGTGACGATTATACGGACCAAAAACTCGGGAAATTTGAAAAAAAAAGTTAATGGGTTTAGATTATCATGAAGATTTGATAGATGGCAATTGTCTATTAACCTTAACTTCTTGGTATTGTGTTTAAAATTCTAAAGGGTGCGCAGCAACGCACGCCGGGTGCCTGCTATGTAAATATGTATTGCAAAACAGTTTGATAGCAATTCTCTTAGCCATTTTTGAATTAAAAGTGTGTTTTCTATAACTCATTTTCCGCATTTTAATTGATTACAAGTTGAATTGGTGACGTTGATTTACAAGTTCAAAACAGATTTGCAACAAAATCAATTTATGCAAAATTGTTTTTAGCGGACTTAGATCATTGATCAATAAAAATAAGATGTTTGCAATCAGAACTTAAATCGGACATGCGGTTCAAAATATGCAAATATGCAAAATCAGATGTCTATTAGTAACAATTCAAACTTTACTGTTTTAGCAGCAGTTTTGTAGCAATGAGGATGAAGTACATTGCTACAAAAAGACCTAGATGGTTAGCCTTGAACATGAGCAAAGCAAATACAGCAAATCAACCTAGATTGACAAAAACAGCAACATGAGAAAACGGCTCTTAATTTTTTAGATATGATTTTTTTTCTATTGTTTTTTAACCTTTTTTCCCATCATTTTTTTAAAATTGTCATCTCCATGTGCAAAGTATACAAAAATTCCAAGATTGGAAGCAGCCTAATTGCAAAAAAAAACCTTGGATGCCTTTGTGAGGATGATGCTAACAAGTGGGTTGTCTTAGATTCTCCTCATAGACGTGTAACAGCTCCAAAAATGTGTCCCCCCCCCCTCCCCCCCCAACAGCTTTTTCCTTAAAATACCCCAAAACCAACATTTTCCTCTGCTAAATATTACAATTTTTAATTCGCTTCATTCCTTTGTTCAAAACTATGTAAATTCCGTTTCATTCATATTAAAAACGACCGAAACTAGCCTAAAATTAGCAATTTCCGCAAATAAATCGCCAGGTTTAATTCATGGAATTGAATGCCTGCAGCAGCACTTGCTTCTCTCGCTCCTTTTTCTTGACCACATCCAGGCTGCGTTGACGCCAGGTGCTCTTCCTTAGCTTGATGGGTCGACTGCCCACATAACGGCCGTCCATTTCCTTCATGGCGCGTATAAAATCTGCTGGTTCTCGAAAGCTGACGAAACCAAATCCTTTGCTCTTGCCCGTTCGCTTGTCACGCACCACTCGCGCCCGCTGGAACGAAGGGAATTTGTTGAATGTGCGCGTGAGCACCTCGTCGTTGACATCATTGCCCAGATCACCGCAAAATATGCGGAAATCATCATCGGGCCAGTCGGCCAATGAGGAATCCTCCCAAACGCTGCCACCGGCTATGCGCACAGTTTTGCGATCTTTCTTCTTGCGTTCGGTGGTTTGAAAGGATTGCAGGGCGGATGAAGCACGCGCCGCCTTAATAGCTTCCTCGGCTATGGGATTAGGTCCAGATTTTTCGGCCTTTAGTTTTTTGAGTTTTTGCGTCACATCGAATTGTACGGTATTGATGTCAATGGAGGCGGCGGTGGCGGCAGCAGCCACAGTGGGCACATGCACCGACTGACGGCACTGATAGAGCTTTGGGGCACTGCTTAAAACCACTGGCGTGGCCGACATGGATTTGGCTGGAGCTGGCGTTGAACCACTGTTGCCTGTGGGCACAAATGTGGACATAAATGTGGGTGGCGGTGGCATGATGGGTGGAGGCGGCACTGTCAATCGCCCACCCCCGGATTGATGCTGCTGCTGCAACTTTTGCTGAACATTGTTGTAGGTATTCGCTGCGATAGTTGGACGAACTTGATTGGGCACAAACAGATTTCGTGATGGTGGTTTGGAAATCTCCGCCTCGAAGCGAGATAGCTCGTCTTCTATGTTCCGACGCTTCGTACCCATTTTTTTCACACAATTTTCACAAGCTGCATGTACAAACAGCTGACTAGAAACGATAAGTATGTAGTAATCGATATCGATAGGTGAATAGAGATGGTCATTTATAAACACTGATCACTCCTTTAGGTGACTTTTGCCTCTGTCACGGAAATAGCCGAAAATCACTCCTATCGGCATCTTTTGTCTCTGTCACGGAAGTAGCCGAAAATCACAGTCACATAAGTCACCGTGACTCGTTTGAAGCAAATTTGTACCATCTCTAGTTTCCTAGTTTGGCTCGCTTTGCAGCACTGCTCTCTGGTTTTTAGAGAAAATTTCATTGAATTCAGAAGGAAATTAACAATAAATTAAATTAAAATACATTTAAAGGGCAATTAGCTGCAACAATCTTTCAACTGTGATAGCAACAAGTATCTCGAGCAAAGAAGAGGGGCCAGCAAGCCAATCAGAATATCATACACACACCCACACCCCCTCCCTCTCACACACATATACGCAGCTCAAAGCCAACAACAATTAAAAACAAGTGTAGCAAAAACATAAATAAAAAGTATCTAAACTTTAGGTTTTTAGCTTAATTGATTGGTTTATAAACAAAAGAAAAAAATGCCACCAAAAGAACGTAATATAGCCATGATGGGCTATCGTTCAGTGGGTAAGTCTCTGTCGTTCTTGTTGTTTTTGTTGTTGGCACTGTAATTGCGTAGTATTTTGACAACAGCGGCAACAACAACAACAACTGACAAATAATACATAATAATAATTACACTTCACCTGCAGGCAAATCATCGCTGAGTATACAATTCGTGGAAGGCCAATTTGTGGACTCCTATGATCCCACAATTGAGAATAGTAAGAATTTGCATTAGTCATAGTTTTGCAGCCGCAGCCCCTCATCATTCCAGGATGTCATCAACGTCAGCAAATCTTCAAGCCCCGACATTTGCCATTGATTATAGTTTACATATTTCATTTCATTTTCAGCCTTCACCAAGGTCACGCGCGTCAACTCGCAGGACTATGGCGTCAAACTGGTCGATACGGCTGGCCAAGATGAATATAGCATATTTCCGGTACAGTATAGCATGGATTTTCATGGCTATGTTTTGGTCTATTCCATAACCAGTCAAAAGTCCTTTGAAGTGATTAAAATTATATACGAAAAACTTTTGGATGTGATGGGCAAGAAATAGTAAGCTTCGAATTGATTGCCATAAAATGTTAATCCAATTAAATTGTTTCTTTCATTATTTATAGTGTACCTGTAGTCTTAGTAGGCAATAAAACCGATTTGCATCAAGAGCGCACAGTTTCCACCGATGAGGGTAAAAAATTAGCCGAATCCTGGCGTGCCGCATTTCTCGAAACATCTGCCAAACAAAATGAGGTTAATTTGTATAAACCAAACTGCTTTGATGAGTCGAAATATATGTTTTCCTATATCTTTTCCATATTCCAGTCTGTGGGCGACATTTTTCATCAATTGCTGATGCTGATTGAGAACGAGAATGGCAATCCCCAGGAGAAGAGCAGTTGCATTATGTCATAAAACGCCTAAATTCCTTATCTAATACAAAACACGCAGGAAGCAACATTTACAAAAAAAAAAGTTATAAACTAATAGCTTTAAGTTTAAGAGAGATGACGCACACACATTTTGGTGGCCCAGTTGCCTTTACTGTGTGTGTGTGGGTTGAGAGATTTGGTTTAAGTTATCACAACAACCACAATTCAGTTACAAAAGCTTACACATTGTTTGAGAAGGAGATAAAAAGAAGTGCATTGAATTTGTGTTCTCTTTTTTTTTAGTTTCAATTTTAAATATAATTTTTGTCTAAAAATACTAAGAAAAAATTTATATTTTTCTGCAACTACTGTAAATTTAAGGCCGATTTCACATCTTCTACATAGAGCTGTCTGTTCTTATATGTCACATATCAGCTATCTGGAAAAAGAGAAGTCGGCCCTTAGGCATAGAAAACAGACCAACTTATGAATCATAATTTTTGACTTGGGGGGGAAAAACCCTTTCCGATTGAGAGAAAAAGCTTAAATAGTCCATTTCAATTGCCAACAAATGATGTAACTCCATGGAATTATGCTGAACGATAGCTGGAGTTGATTCAGTCTGTGGGGCAACTCAATTGAGCAGTTGAAAAAACTATCCATGCTGCGTTTGCTGACACTCGACCACTGTTAACAATTGAAACCGCTATCCAAAACGAGTTTTTGTTGCCGTTCTTTACCTTACAACACTCGGGAGACCAGGAAACAGTCAATGCAGTGGACTTCTACGAGCTAAAGTGGACCCAAGAAGTATCTGTTGGCTGACAAGCTCGAGGCTACAGTGGTTTTTGGTATAATTCACCCCTCACACGCAAGCCTTACGGATTGCCGAGGAATATGATGCTCTACTAACCGGAAACTTAAGCTAAGGTTCCACTGGGAGATAATTTGCACAAATTTTTATTTATATTTGTCTAAATAACCATGATTGCAGATTTTGCAGAACTAGAAACTATCAGCCATGTTCTCAATTCCACTTCCACAAAAGTTTTGTCGAAATCTAGTACTAAAACCGGCTTTAACTCACAAAATTTGTGTGAAAGTGCAATTGAGAACATGGTTTATTTTTTTTTTTATGGTTCCGTACGCAAATAATTTGATGAAATATGGCCGTAAAGTTCCCTAAAATCGTCTATTTGACCAAATTTTCATCAAAATTCGGTTAACCATATCTTTACAGCTTATTTTTAAGTTTTATAGGCTAATCACACTGAGCACATCCAACATCCTGAGTCATAAATATTTACCATGGCGGAATTTTTTATCTTCGTAGCACGTTCCTATTATACACCAACCCTCCTAACATTATGACGCAATAAAAGGTTAAAAATGTTGGCTTAGCAAATGGTAATTAAGCATTTAAACTCAGGATGTTAGATGTGCTCTGTGGGATTAGGCTATTAGACCCTTGCCTGTTTCTAAACCTGAGGAAATTATTTGAATTTTGAGTACCTTGAGAAACCCAATTTTCTTTTTGAAAGAAATAAAAAACAAGACTAAAAACGTTGGACCAAATGTATCAAGCTACAAAGGGACTATTCCATGTAATCTACAAATTCCTTTGGACCCAAATCGTTTGGGAATTGGAATGTTGAGAAAAATAAATCGATTTTTTGTCGAAATAAATGGTGATTTTTATGCTACTTGGTTTTTCAGTCTACATTATTTGACGCCAAGCAAAAATGAGCAAAAATGCTCAGTATGGTTACCATGAAAAGAAATAATTGTCTTCACCGAAGCTCATTTTCGACTCAATGGGCACTATTTGAAGTGATTTGTGGGAAATTCACAACGTTACAGACAATGGAGCAATGTACCTGTTCCGTGCGATGATTACCGTCTTTTTAGACGGTGACATGTCGAACGGTATACGAATTAATCTCATTTGGCCGCCAAAATCATGTGATTTGTCCCCACTAGATATTTTTTTGGTTAGTCTCTCGTGTACAGGGACAAGTCAGCCACAATTGCAGCCCTGGAAGACAACATTAAAGCTGCCAGTGGTGAGATACCCGCTAAAATGCTGGAAAAAGTATGCCAAAATTGGAACCTCCGGATAGACCACACCAAGCGTAGCCGCGGGCAACAATTACATGAAAAAATCTTTATAAAGTAAATGGCAGGCATTGATGTAACGCTCCAAATAAATATGTCATTCATTATTGCAAATTTAACTTCTTGTTTTTAAATTAGGCCATCCGCTGGATGATCTAAATGACCTCATTTTTTCTTTCTATATTCCCATAAGAGATAAATGGATGGATCCAACAACCAAACAGCTCCCTCCAACCTAGCTCTTCCGAGCTATTCACTATGGATGAAATTTCTGCTCTCCTGACAGAGCTTACTAATAAACTAAGTAGGTGTACCACAAAAAGCGAACAATTTAACATAATAACTCAACTTGCTTTAAAACATGTGTATAACAGTAAATAATTCGATTAACAATTTAAATATTATGGCATGGAACGCCCGTGCCGTCCATTCAAAACGATTGAAATTAATCGAATTCCTTACAACAAATCAAATTCACATCTGTCTAATTAGTGAAACCTGGCTAACAGTTAACACCAAATTTTATATAACAAATTATACAATTTATAGAAATGACCGCACTATCAACAGGGGCGGTGGGGTCGCTATTTTAGTTCTAAAAACTATTAGCCATGAACAAATCCAAAGTATAAATACTCATGTAATCGCAAATATTGGCATTAAGATAAACCTAGTCTCCGGTGAATCATTCAAATTATTTTCGGTATATTTCCCTGGATCGTCAGCTAAATGTTTAAGCAATCAATGTATCCTATACAAATCTAAACCGCACATCAAAGAAATGTTTAAGTCTGACCTTCTCAAAATATCCCGTATAGGTGGCAACTATATTGTAGGGGGTGACCTAAATTGTAGGAATAGGCTATGGAACTGCGCTAGGGCCAACAGCTTCGGCAATACCCTACATGAGCTTTCGTGCCTAGGAAAACTCACCATCCTGTACCCCAAGGATCCCACTTACATACCGGTCAACTTTACCAGTCAACTGACTAATTCTCCAAAAAGGCTCTCTGAGCCAATAGTATATACTGATCTCTCGTCCGATCACCTCCCAGTATTATGCAAGCTTAGCACTGATGCAAGAATTAATAATCTAGAATCATACTTCCAGTATTCGAAGGCAGACTGGAAAAAATTAAAGCTTGAAATTTTTAACACCTTTGACCCAAAACCAGGAAACGGTAGAAGAAATAACAGCGGCTATTAAACAATCGGTACCTAAAAACAATATTAGATTATTACCCCTTAAACTTCCAGCCGACATCAAGAGCATCATTGCAAACAGGAATTGCGTACGAAGGCAATGGATCAGAACTAGGCAACCAATCTACAAAGCCAGAATTAATCACCTAAACAATGTAATAAAACAAAAGTTAGTTGAGTTCAACAATACTACTTGGAATCGAAAACTATCCTGCCTTGATAAAAATGCAAAGCCATTTTGGAAGCTTACTAAAATCATTAAAAATAAAAAACAATTCATTCCAAGTTTTACCCATAGTAATACATGTTACTCTACAAATTCTGAAAAGGCGAATATACTTGCCGACATTTTTGAACAAAAGCATCGCCTAACTGAAGCTTATTCAGATGGGCCAACTTCAGAAGTGGTACAAAATTCAATGCGAGAACTCAGTGCGCAAGAAAATCAAACTTCCGCTCCCGAAATTGCATTAAGTGAAGTAGAATCTATTATTAAAACTCTCAAGAACAAGACATCACCAGGTATTGACCTAATACCAAATTTATGCATCAAAAACTTGTCAAAGAGGGCACTTACCTTCTTAACCCTTATTTTCAACCACTGCCTAAAGATTGGCTATTTTCCTTTAGCATGGAAAATTGCAAAAATAATACCCCTGAAAGTTACCGACCAATCAGCCTATTATGCGGGTTTTCAAAAATATTAGAGCGACTAATTAAAATCAGACTAAATAACCATTTGGAAGACAATTGTATTCTACCCGATGTGCAATATGGATTCCGTGCTTCCCTAAATTGCATTCATCCTCTTGACATAGCCACTAACTTAATCAAACAAAGCCTTAATCAAAAACAATCAGTTGGCATGCTGACGCTAGACGTAGAAGCCGCGATCGACACTGTATGGCACAACGGCCTAATCCACAAGCAAATTTCTTGCAATACCCCAACGTACTTAACCAAACTAGTCCAAAGTTTTCTATCGGAAAGATACTTCTATGTCTGCTTAAATGGCACAGATTCCACGAAAAAGCCATTATACGCTGGCGTGCCGCAGGGGTCGGTGCTCGGACCCACTCTCTATAATATTTATACCTATGACATCCCCCTATTCGATAGTTGCAACTCGCTTATCTTTGCCGATGACAAGGCTCTTTACTGTTCTGGTAGTTCTTACATAGACATTCAACACGAACTGCAGTGTTCAGCACCTCTCTTTCAAGATACTTCGAGCGATGGAAAATCAAACTAAATGCCACAAAAACGAAAGCTATAATTTTTCACCAAAAAACGACACCCAAAGTTTTTACCAAACAGCGAGATAACACTAAACAACACCAAAATAAAATGGAAGAGCTCAGTCAGATATCTTGGCTTAAACCTTGACAAAAAACTAATTTTAGCGATCACATTAGTAAGACTGTTGACAAAGTTAACAAGATGATCAGAACCTTATATCCGTTCATAAACCGCAACTCAAAACTATCCATTAACAACAAGCTTCTAGTCTACAAGTTATTTTTCTTACCCACTATCTTATATGGATCAGAAATATGGGGTGAATGCGCAAAGACTCATGTGAAAAAACTGCAAACGGCACAAAATAAGATATTGAAAGTGATCCTGAACCTGCCCTTTTATTATTCCACAGAACGGTTACATTCTGATGCAAATATCAAATCGATAGATGACTTCATCTCTCGTGCCAAAAGTAAATTCAACACAAAGAAAATTCTAATGACGCACTTGTTACGTGTCTGCTTATACCAAGGGCGAGCCGGCTAGCTTTAGTCACCCTCAGGGCGGGATTCCTTCCCAATGCCCGCAGATCGCACAATCCAAAGGGCATCATAGTGAACTGATACAACGGCCTACCCGGGACTGTGAAGGCGGTGTATGGTTTACTGGCTTCGTCCATCTCGATTTGCCAATATGCGAATTTGAGGTCCACGCTCGAGATATAATGGGTCTGCTCTATCCGTGAAAGGATGCCTTCGATGCAAGGCAACGGGTACGCGTCTTTGACCGTTCTTTGGTTGAGCTTTCGGGCATCGAGGCAGAAGCGATTCTTGCCTGGCCGTCGTACCACGGTAGTGCGATTGCTCCATGGACCATCACTGACCTCTATAACCCCAAGTTCTAGCATCATGTCCACTTCGGCCCATACTATTTCTTGCATGGCTGGCGAGAGTGGATAATGTCGGTCTTTTACCGGTTCTGCTCCCTCTATCAGCTTTATTGTATGCTTTTCCATCGAAGTTCTTCCCAATCCAACCTTTTCATAGGCTAAAAACTCTTCTTTTACTTTATTTAATTCGTTTACTTCGCTTTCTTTCAGATCCCACGGTTCCGGCTGAGATGTCGGCAATTCCTCTTCTATTTCGCCATAGTGGGCCATCTGAGTGGTGAACACCTCGTCTACCGATCGTATGGCCGACCCGGATTCCGTCGTACCCAGGATCGAAGGCGCCAATGAGAATTCTCGCCAGAAATCCACCCCCAAATACACATGCTGCTCCAGTCCTGGGCAAACATAAAACAGGATGTCTTTGGAGATGCCTTTGTATGACACTGGCAGTTTCACCCGGCCAATGATGGAGCGATCCTCGCCCCCAGCAGTCCTGACCACCGATATGTATTTCGCCATATCTACGTTTAGCTTCTCCAGTAGTTCTCGGCTATTTCGTCCCAATACACTGACGGAGGCCCCCGTGTCCAAAAGCCCTCGAATGAGCTTTCCGCTTATGCTGACTTCGGCAAATGGACGATTGTCGGTCTCTTGGCTCCGCCTTACCGCCTCTGCCACTCGCCTCTTCGTAAACTGCCTCTGTCGAAACCTCGCTCGTGTCTTCTTTATTTTTTCGGTGAGTATTCGCATCCCTTCGATCCTTCGGTCGGAAAATATTCGATTTCTCGCCACCAAATATGCTCTCATACGCTCCTCGGCTGGTAAGAATCTTATTCTATTGCCTATATCTATTTTTAACTTATTGTTATTCTTTTCTAGTTGTTTACTGCCTACTTCGTCACGGGATTCCTTCCAGAACGCGCTTCCCCCGTCTTCATCGCGTTCTTTGATGCGTTTCCCGAGCACTCCGGACAGGTTGGACTGTAAGCTTCGGGTTTTCCGCAACGATAACAGAATACTTTGCGCTCCCTCGAGAGGCAATCTCTGAATCCGTGATTCATATTTCCGCAATTCCAGCACCCCGGCCGTGAAGGTGGTTTGTGCATTCGGGCCTCTTCCACCCCCCTCACGACTTCTTCTGGCGCTTGAGATGCGATCGCCTCACTTACGGATGCCTTTCCTACTGCCGGGAATCGCGTTTGCGGTGTGAAGCTGCTACGTCCTCTGCGGCCAAGACTCCTCTCCACCTCATTGCCTTCATCTCGCAATTCGTCCACTGTGTAGAGATCCATGGCGTATATGTATCGGGCGATGTTTTCCCTCAATCCCTTTTTGATGATCTTTATCAACTCTCGATCGCGTAAAGGTGTTGCCAATCTGGATGCGAGTTGCCGCATATGGTGTATGTAATCATCCACTGATTCACCGTTTTGCTGTTCCCGCTGGAGCAGCGCGTGCATCCGATCGTGCTCGGACTGGTGATCTCTAAACCGATCCATCAGCGCTTCTCGCAGCCCTTGCCAATCGCCTACACTGTACCGTCGCACGTGGATCCAGTACCATTCCAGCGCGCGGCCGGTAAGTAAAACATGAAAATTCCTTAAAATCTCACTCCATGGACAATTGTATTGCTTTTTCAGAAACTCCAGTCGGAAAACAAAGTCCTCAACCGAACTTCTTTCGGGGTCCCCAGCAAACGACACATTCCAGCGCTCAATTTTCACAAACGACCCATTATGGATCTCATTGAGATTGGCATATCTCTCCTCCGTGCGATACTGTCCCTCTCTTTGATTCTCTCTGGACCTAACGCGTGCGTCCCTGTTCCTCCAGTTCCAAACCAGCGGGTCTCTGTTAACTGGAGGACTACTGGACAACGCCTCGCTGACGGATGATCTTGGTCTCGTCATTGGTGGTCTCATCGTTACTGTCGTCTGTCTGTTTCCTTGCGACTGAGCTTTTGGCACGGCCCCTTGGTTTGGCTCTGGCATGTGAGTGGTCGGCCAGTGCAACCTACGCGGGTTCCCTAATGTTTGCCTTTGAGGATTACACGCTTCCGGCCTGTCTTCACACTTTCGGTTGGGTCGAGGTGGCTCTGCGCGGACTGGATTAAAGGTGTCCTTGAGTGACTGCAGCATCTCCTGAAAGCCATTACGTATCTCGTCTTTGATGCTGTTGCTTATGCCCATTTCCAGCGACTGTCTGTGTGTTTGTTGAGCTTGGGCGATAGCGACTTTGACGGCTTCCTCTTCTTCTGGAGTTAGAGTTTGAGCGGGGAACCCCTGCCTAATCTGCGGATTTCCGACTTGTTGCTGCAGTTCGCTTGCTTGGCGTTGCAGTTGTTCCGACCAGCGCTGCTGTTCCTCGGCTAACCGTTGCTCCGCGACCGCCTGCTCCTTTGCGGCTATTCGTTGTTGTTGCCAAGCCTGCAAGGGCGTCCTGCTAAGCCCTCCGATCATGGGTGCTGGCAGAGCTACCCCTTCTTCGGGATCCGTTTGCCACAAACTACTCTCCTCGTCTTGCGATATCGGCCCTCTTGATCTAAGCTGGTGCTCGTGCTTCGCTTTATCTTCCATGCTACTTCTCTATTATATTCTGACTAAATATACTAACTATCCCAAAAAGACTATACTTAACAAATTATCGAACAGATACTAACAATTCTTCTCTTTTTTTTTCTAGATAATTTATTCTCATACAAAATAAAGGGGGAAGGACTCCTTTCCGGCCGGTCCTGACGCTCATCCAGGTTTTTCCGCGTCATCTTCTCTAAGTGTTTCTGCTCCGGTGTGCGATGTGTCGGCTTAGCAAATCTTCGCTTTTAGCGAGGCTTCAAGCCCAGACATCCCACGGGGAGCCATCCTATGCTTCCTTTCTACTTCCTTATCGATAGGAATCTTCGAGATTCTTTGGTTCCGTGGTGCTACGCAGTGGACCTCTTTGACATGAGTTCCTCTGGGCCACCCACGGCTTTCCATGTTCGTCCATGGCCATTTCCTCCCTCGATTTCCCCATCAAAAGGAAGCATATAAAGCTTGTGGTAAGTTCTCTAACTACTTTATTCCCTATTTCGATTTCTTTTAACCTTCCTGTCCTTCACAGCGCTGAAATCGGCATAGTCCACCAGGAAATCCTCCAGTCGCCATCCAAAATTCCCTTTAACAGGTTTTTAGAGCCTTACTGGATTCTATGACTTTCTCGTTGCTTCTCCGGACACGTCAGTCAGATAAGTCACCTACAATTTACCCTACAACAATGATTCTTTGGCCTTTTGCTTCTCCATTCAGGTCCGAACCCATATCGCGCTATCATCGGCCAGCAAATGCTCCCCATGAGCCTTCGAATGGATCCTGGCCTGAATGGTCGCTACGCCTCTTGAGATGTGTCGTCTTCTCGGTTTATTTTTTTATATCTCCGACTGTGTATGCACCTATGCTCCCAGACCAACCCCCCAATCCTGCTGGTACGGTCACCTGTGCATAAAGCTACAACGTTTCATCGCTTGGGCGCCATATTGTTACGTGTCTGCTTATACCAAGGGCGAGCCGGCTAGCTTTAGTCACCCTCAGGGCGGGATTCCTTCCCAATGCCCGCAGATCGCACAATCCCGACAAATCGGCATCTCCACCAACTTATACAAGACATCTCGGACACTACTTGACAAAATTCAAATGAAACGGGATAAACACTTAAAGACGGAGGTTTGGCTGTTTCACCTCGACGCGCCCACCCTTCCTGTGGCCAACAGATTGTCGGTCTTGGGGTTGACCACCCATCCTGGACGTCTACGCCTGTCTAATCCATGACCGGACTAGGACCCGCTTCCCCCCTTTGAATGACTTACGCCTTCATCTTCATATCTCTTAAATTTAATTTACAATTTCTTCACGGGATTACACATACTTAAATAATACACATAAATAAACAATTGATTAATAAACTGTTCTTTTGTTGCAGAGTTCGAGCGGACAAAAGATGTCGGGATCAGATCCCAATCTAAACCTCGATGCTGTAACCAAAGGTCTCAAAAAAACGGAAATCTCGCCTACCTACCCTGTTGGAGCTCCAAGTGGTGATCGCGATGTCCTCAAGGTAAAGTGGAAATATTTTAAGCCCTCGAATGCTTAGATTGGTCCCCTTCCCTTCTCACTCTTTTTTTGTTTTCTTTCAGCCCGTCTAACCCTCGGTTGATGACCCCTCTTCTTATTAAATAATAATAGTACTGTAACCTTAAATAATAAATAAATGAATAAATGTTTAAAGATAATGCTGCACCCAACTCTGGGGTTAGGTTGGATGATGGCTTCGGCCGCCCAGCGATGAGCCGATGCCAGGGATTGATGGCCCCGTCCAGCTTTATTGGCGGACTAGCGATGGCCTCCTCCGAGGTCCTGCGACAATTATTTACTCCCTTTGGGGACAACAAGGAGGATCCCAGGTGCTGCCCGAACAATTGTGGGTTTTTGGGAGCTACCTGGCCTCTTGGAATGGACTCACTTTTGTGTTCAGTTGGTTGAAAATTCCTCCCCTCGGCTCGTCTTGGGATTAGGCGGCGGCGGTGCCTCTGGGTCGTGACTGGCTTCCAATTCTTGCCCTGCCTCTTTTCGTCGGCCTGTGTATCTTTATCCTCAGATGGATTGCTAAAATACACAAGGATCACTACCATGCCACTATTATTTCTCTTTCACCGCCTTACTTTGGATTTAAGTAAAAGTAAAACCGAACCACTGACTCGCGTGCAGAAAATCGTCAAAAGAAATGCTTTTTTTATATTCGACCGGCGAACGATTTAAAATAGGCGTTCGTTGGGTCTTTTCTACCGCCGCCGCTTGCCTTGACTGTTTCCATGCCTGCCCTTTTCACCCCCTTTTATTGTTTCGCTATCTCGCCGTTGTGCCATTTCCTCTTGTCCCCAGGTTAATGCCCGCATCGAAGGCCATGGCCTAGTTCCCTTAGGAAGTGGGTGCGAAAGGGGACTGCACCTGTTGCATCTCTTTCCTAATCCTAACTTCCCCTCTACGATCATCCAACCTTCTAAAACCTACGCCAGAGGCGCTTTCTCCCTTCCCCATCTAGCGTGAGCTGCCAACTCGCTCCGTTTCAACCTTTTTGAAGCTTGGCGCCTCGCCCCGTGCCTATCGATATAGCTAAAATGCAACACACTAATGAGTGCTGGTAGGTACTTCACCACTAATATAATTAGTGTTAGGAAGAACTAGCCAAAGCTTAGCTCTAAGTCTAATTCTAAGTTTCTTGTCAAGGTTTTTTTTCCCCGCCTTTTCCTTGGGTAATTCTAAATTAAGTTCTCGAAAAATGTAAATTGTAAAACAGATTGAAATACTTTCTCAGATGTAAAGATGAATATCTAATCGCTGACTACCACTGAACTGCTAGCTTTAAGCAAACTGTAAATATTACTGGGCAATAAAGCAAACCATTATTATTATTATTATTATTATTCCACATTTAGATTTTTTTCGCTGAAAGGCTAGATTTTCTATCGATATGCTATCGAACTCCAAAGTGACAGCAATAGGAGCAGCTGATGTTTCATTAGCGTTGCCATGGGCAGAGTGGGCTTTTAGCACAGTGGGGGACGCGTATGACTTTTTGAGAATGTCATTGAATGTTTGCCAGTGGAACAAGACTGTTAGAGTTATTTATAGGATTATTTATTGGTTTTATTATTAATATTCGGTGTGGGCTTACGGACGCTTTGACGAAATGAAAAGACCTGGCAAAAATGGGTAAACTTCAAAATTAGTTCTACAGAAAATAATAAACAAAAACTTCTAAATTGAGATTCCAAATGAATTTAACAAAAGATCGGTTTCATTCATACACAGAAATAATAAGATCAAATATCAGGCCTATCCTCAAAAATATCAACTTTTGCATATGGGCATTTCCACAGAAAACTCCACCGAGACCAAAAAATTGAAAGTGCTTAAAAACACTTTTTTTTATCATATTTTCATGAGGAAACAATCAAAATGAACTAATATGAGCCAATCTGAAATAGTTTCATAGCCCAATTCGAGATTTTCGAATGCCTTCTTTTTGGTTACGTTTTGTTGTCATAAAAATGCCATTAGATTGCATTGATTTTTGGTCTCTAAAATATTTGTAAAGGTACAAAGAGTTAATAAATATTACATAAGACACCATAAGAAACTATGGAATTGCAATTAACTTTAAGTTTCTGTTTTATATAATAACAAAAGAAACATAAATGAAATGCGGAAATTTTAGATACGTAACGTCGCGTCAGATACAAATAAAATAAAGCAAATAAAAAAAAATTGAGAAAATATTTTTGAATAAGGTTAACTGTAAAATCAACTTGTATTATTTCAAGTCCAACCCAAATTTTATACAAATAGCTTGGCCAAATTCGCAGAATTCTGCAATTTTCTAAAACAAGTCAAAACCCACTTCCGTTTTGTGTAACGTAACGCCAGCACATATTTTTGCTTATATCATTAACTCCTTATGATCGATGTATGTCATTATTTTTGCTAATTGTAGTGCTACTTAATTGCAACCCAAATGTAAAACAATCTTTTGAAAAATGCTTGATTTTCATATTTCTTAAAAACATTTCATCGTACAAACGTAACGTCACGTCAGTTTGGAAATGCCCATATCAAGGGGATCCTATTTCCACCTAAATATATGGGACTCGATCATATCATCTTGAAATTTTTTTTCAGATGAAGGCCATTTCGGGATTTTAGGGGTTCTGAACTCGTAGCTTGTAAAAATCTAAGGTAGTCCTGCCAAAAGTCTTTGAAGCCCTTACTTCGGGCTTACTTCGCGACTATACCCTAATTTTGATCGGAAATTATTTTTTCCAAAGGTCAAGAAGCATTTCCTTTTTTTTATTGTTAGTAGGCTAATGCTGGGCTTACATTGCGTCACAGAGGGTTACATTTCAGTGTCACTGCGCAATGTGAACGGGAAATGCCTTGTCACAGAAATCACTTGGTGTCTCATACTTTCTATTACGCCAATGTGAACAATTTTGAACTGTGTCACAAATTGTCACAGAAAATAGAATCACAGTGTACAGCCAAATCTAAAACTAGTTTTTCATAGCGTCACACTGTGCCAATGTCGTCTGTAACCCTCTGTGCCCAAAGTACTCAGAAGTCAAAAGTGTTCACATTGAACGCTTCTTGTCGTCACAGAGGTCACATTGCTCACATGGTGCACAAAAGTGAGGATTGAGCGAGTTCATGAGCACTGAGCCAGATACACAATACAATATCAACAACAATTAAAAAAGAAAGTTCGAAAAGAATGAATAAGCCAAAAATTATAATTTGCGATCGCCGTGTGGCCATGCATTGGAATGCCGACATGATCCCTAAGCTTATTGAAGTCATCGAGGAGTCGGAATGCCTTTGGAACATGACCAGCGTCAATTATAAAAATCGTGATGCCAAAGAGTTTAGCTAGAGCAGCGCTGCCGATCAGCTTGGCGTCACCAAGAAACACATTTGCGAAACACATTTTGTGTGAGTTTGCAATTCAATACAAAAGCAGCCCGCATGTAATTGAATTTTTATTGATATTTTTGCAGACTTGGGGCGCTTGGATAAGATTAATTCTTAGATGAGCATCCGAACTTGGCTTTGGAGTTCCTAATAGGTGTTAACAGGGTGTTAACAAACATGCAGGGGAAGTTCCTACTTGGTATTTGAGGCTTTGGCCTAACTCAAGCTACACGGCCAACCGATGCTACTGAAGCCGCACATTCAAGTCAATTGGATGAATTCGACCAAATTGAAGGAGAGGAGAATCTCTTTAAAAGTATGAGGCTCTGGAGTATCTTAAAGATACTTACTTCGGCATTAGGTGCTACCACTCCTACTTCAATATACACATATCAAATAAATAAACATATTTAATTACTCGTCTCCAATACTTTTTAAAGGCATGCGATGCTGTTTCCGGAATTATTCCACATATTGTTGCCTTTGACATTCTTAACTTGTATGAGCGGGATGTCACACTGGTTCCTGAAGCCAAATTGCGGAGTGTCACTGCTAATCTTTCGCCAGGTGAAATGGGCTCTCGAAAATTCGTCGTCTGCTTTCTGATAAGTGGCGTCACCCAACATACGAGCTGATCGAAAGTGGCTGCATTCAAGCGCACATAATTGATAAATTTGTGCGGAATACTTCACAACTCTGCATTCAACTTGGCAAACATTCTTTCCTTCCCTCGAGTCAAATTATTTTTGACGATCCATCATGAGCGATTTGACTTGGGTTTATCATCATCTTCATCTTCGTCCAGCACCTACAACGCAATAACAGCACACGCCACTAGCTCTGTTGCCTTTCGCGCATTCATTTCTTGCAGCTAAAAAATTTAGTTCAATTACAATTAAAAAAATACACGAAAGCACTAAAAATTACGCATATCAAAATTTATCAAAATTTTAAGTCGAAAAAAAACAAAACAAGGTTATCGCGATGTGACAGGAAAACGAACATTCACGATTTGGTTGGCACAGTAAAAATAGTTCAAATTAGCTAATTTTGAGCTAACTCATTGGATCAGCTGTTCAATTATTTGTGGTCACAAACGTTCCCGCCTCGTTCACAGAACCACTGTGACGCCAAATGAGTACTTGTATTCACATTGAAAAGTACTCGTTCCTGTGAAACACGATTTCGGTGCCAAGGCATTGGCCGTTCACATTGCGCTGTGCCACTGTGAACCTGAAATGTGCCGACTGTGCCCCAATGTAAACTCAGCATAATGAAAAAGCGTGCTAATCTATGTGCTAATATATTAATTATTTTGTGTACATTTTTGTTGCATCGCGCTTTTGCCTTCAATTTGTTCGATGTTGTCTGGAAAAATGTGCTGCAAATTATTTATTTTTAATGTAGTTTAGCAAATCGACTGTGCTTGCAATCCACACAAGCTATAGATGTGGCAATGCTATGATTATTTAGTTTCTCTTCTGGAAATTAACAAAAGAAATGAGACTAAAGCTCATCAGATCTTCGAAGCTGTTTTTTTATATGAAGTTTAACGTAAAAATGTATTTTTGTGCGTTCTGGAAATAGGCCTTTAAACGAACATCAACTTCAATGCTTGAAGCTTCCAGAGAGACTATACTAATTTTGAAAAGAATATTCCCGTTAACGTTTTACACATCTCTAAGTGTAACCATTTTCGATAGCTTCTTATCGATGACAATATCAGCTTGCAGCTTACTATTATCGCTCCATTTGTTTACATATTTAGCCGCGTTTTTTATTTATTACAAATGGATTTAAATGATTTGCTGCAGCGTGCCCAAAATCTAACAAATGAACGCCAAGTGGAGTGTGAGCTGCCACGCGTGGAGCGCACACTGAAACAGGTGCTGCAAGCCACGGAAGAGCTGCACACGCGGGTAACCCAAACTGGTGGCAAGGACATACAAGCGTAAGAAACCAAACCCATTAAAGGACCAACAAACCGTTAGCATTTTATCCCCAGGCACATACTGCTCGGCTCCAAGGGCATAGATCTTCCCAAGTTGAATCAGAAATTGGAGGCTCTGAGTGCACGGAAAGCGTTTGAGCCTTTGGATGTGGCCAGAGCAGAAACGGATGTGTGTACATTTCTTAAGAACGAACGTGAGAATGCCATACTGTCGGTGATAGAAGATACGGATAAGAATGTAAGTGTAAAACACACAAGGAAAGCTCTGACTAACTTAGTTTTTCTTTCACAGATTTGCGACGCGGTGAGCAAACAGAAATGGACGCACTTGACCAGCACTTGGAACGAGGAGAAAACTAAATTGTTGGAGGCTTTAATAGGACCCTCACAGAACTTTATAGACCTACAACGACTGCCGGAGCATATGATATTGAATCCGGAATGCCTGCCCCGCTCTTGTTTGGATCAAATGGAACTTGTTTATGCTCAAGAGTTGCGTGCGTACAACGATTTACTTATCAAGGGCAGTCCGCGTCCTAATTTGGTTCAAAAGTATGCACAATTGGTTAGCGGATTTGGTGATGCACGTCTGACGGATATGTGGACACTGCTCGCTTGGGTAAGCCAAGTAAAGGAACCTTATACAAGTGGTGATCCACTTAAAAGCCGACACCAGCGTCCTGAATTTGTAAATCAAGCCAAATGCTACTTGGAGCGACGCTATAGGGTGTACATGCAGTCCCTGGTGGGCTGCAATCCCAGCAGTGACAGTTATCAGCTGGTTCATGCCTATGTGAGTCGCAGGTTTAGTGCCCAACAGACTATTGGTCTGGTGGACACGGCTGCTGGCAAACCCCTTTGGCCTTTGGTCTACTACAGCTTACGCTGTGGTGCCTCCGAGACGGCCGTAGAATTCCTGCAAGAAGCCGGCTCCATCTATGAGGACTTTGCTCAGCTCATAGCCAATCCGGTCAACTCTCGCATAGAGAGTCAACTCAAGTTGCAGTATGCCAACAAAATACGAAACTCCACGGATGCCTACAAAAAGGCGGTATACTGCATCATACTCAACTGTGATGTGAATGAAGTGCATGGCGAAGTGGCCAAGACCATAGATGATTTCCTGTGGATCAAGTTGGCCATGCTAAGGCAGGGAGATTCTGCCGGCTATGGGGAACTGCAGTCCTTAATCTTGGAGAAATATGGCGAGAAATATTTCAATGCAAAACGCCAGGCTCACTTGTATTTCCAAACCTTGGCCCTGACGGGACAATTTGAGGCGGCCATCGAATTTCTAGCCCGCACGGATGCGAATCGCGTGCATGCGGTGCACATGGCCATTGCTCTGCATGAGCTGGGTCTTTTGGGTGGGGCACGCAGTGTTAGCCAGCCGCTGCTCTCCATAGACATTGCAGATCCGCAGCCATTGCGTCGCTTGAATTTGGCTCGACTTATACGCTTGTATGTGCAACGCTTTGAGCGTACGGATACGGTGGAGGCTTTGCATTATTATTACAGTCTGAGGTGTCTCCGTGATCCCAAGGGACGGAATATGTTTCTCAGCTGTGTGTGTGAGCTGGTGGTGGATAGTGGCGTCTTGGATACGAGCATATTTGATTTGATTTTTGGCCAGAGACAAATGCAGCAGCAGCTAGAGGAGCAGGAAGTGGTCTTAGGGTAACTATATCCCCCTCCCGCTTAGTTTTCCTGCCTTTTACTCATATTTCTCTCTTTTCCAGCGGCCTATTTCGTCAGTTTGACTGCCCAGAGTTTGATACTCGCACCATGGCCGGCCTGGTGGCCGATGAGCTGGTGGCCCGTGGTAATTTTGAAATGGCTGTGCGTCTCTATGACATGGCTGGCCATTATAATCTTGCCTTTAAGCACATTTCCATGCTGCTGGCCCGTGTGGTACAACAGGCCCCTCTAGAAGGCTCTCTCCGCTCACGTCTCAGCCTGGAAACTCAACGTTTTAATCTTCTGCTCAGCCGGCAGCAGATCGAAGTTGAACCCAAAATACGTCATAGTTACATTTTGCTGGAGAATCTTTTAAGTTTCTTTGACAATTATCATAAGGGTAACCTTCAGTTGGCATTGGAGCAGCTGCAGCTAATATCGCTTATTCCACAAACTACGCAAGAGGTGGATGCATGCTTGAGCCGTATTAGGCAATTGAGTGGAGAGGTTGTCAAGGTGCTGCCAGATGTCATGGTGGCAGCGATGGATATAACCCACCGGCAGTACGTACAACTCAAGGCAGAGGAGCAGCCTAGACAGATGCAAGAATTAAGGGACAGGGCCAAGGCATTGGCTAATATGGCGGCCACCATGGCCATGGCCTACGATACCAATCGTCGTCTATTGCAATTGGAACTGATGATGCACTAGGAATACAACAGAATTAATAAAGATGAAATTTGGAAAGAAAGAGAGAAAAGAGTTTTCGGATCAGCCAGGAAATCCTAATTGTGTCCAGCAATAAGACTAGGTACCCCTTGGAGAGCGTGGATATGACAGTATCTTTAGACCTTGAAGTGTATTATAGCCCTGTACCACTGTCCATCCGAGTGAGCACAGCATTTAGCTCTTTTTTTCCGCTAAAAGTTTAGATTTACTAGCAATATATTATCGAATTGCCAAGTGACAGCCAATTCAGCTTTTTTGACGCCATATCGGTCAATTTAAATTAGCAGCTGTCGGCAAATATTGCTATTTTGGGTGTGTCCCAAAAATCTCTAGAGATTTTCATATCAACACTTGCATTTTGAATTGAAACAAATATGCTCGTTGACTAGATAGATCAGAAGACGAAAGCTAAACGAATTCAAACTGGCTGTTCACTGAACAGTTTTCAGTAACAGTGTCGCCCATGTAGCTATTTTCCCCACCAGGTTTGGATTTGGTGTTTTTTTGAACGCCGTTGGCGGTATAATTTGGCGAATCGTATTTCGGTTCCAGTTCTGGTACGTACCGAAATTTAAGTTTCGGTAAAAGGTTCAGTTCTATTTTTATTTTAATATACCGGTACGTTCCGGTAAAATTTAAAGAGCGGTCTTTGGTTTTGCGTCCATTCGATTTCTTAGCGAAGACATAATTGCACCCATGAAAATAAACGTTCTACGCATGCTTGCCTCTCTCAAGCACAAATGTGGAAACTTTGTCGAGTTTTCTGACTTATTTTGTAAACGTTTTAAGCTCAGGAAAGTGAAAATGATGCCAACTGGAGGTAAAATTATATTGATTTTGGATTAGATTATAAGCGGATTCCTCACATTTTGAGGCTTCGGAGGAATAGGGAACGGGACATAACTCTTTAAATTAAGAAGGGAAGGGAGGGAGGATGCTGCTGCTGCTCCGCCCATACTTATAGGATCAGAGGACATCGCTGTACAACAATTTCATCGACCAACTATACTACTCCACCCGACTTGGTTTATTTAAGTCTTTCAAAAAAACTCAGAAAAATTGTTTCGGACATGACTGGGAATCGATCCCGACACCTATGGAGCTATCTCACACTTTTGTAGTTTCACGTATAGAGAGCTACTAATACTTTTCTGTGTGGTGGTTGAGCTAAGTTGAATTGTGCTCATTTCAAGCACTTTTTAAAATTTTTGAGAAAGTTTTATTCGTATTTGAAGTTGAAGGCAACTTATTATCTACAGGTTTTTTCCCTCTGTGTAAGTGCCAGATTTGCAGTCTAGTTGTTACACTCAGAACCGAAAATGTACCGGTCAAAGTTTAGGTTCTTTTTGGTTTCAAGAATATCGGTTCTCGGATACCGGTATAGGTAGGTTGGAAAACCCTTATTTTTAAACCCTTGTAGATGGTATATTAAAATTGTCCAGATGTTTGTAACGCATAGAAGGAAGCATCTCCGACCACATAAAGTATATATATTCTTGATCAGCATGACGAGCTGAGTTCAAAAAGCCATGTCCGTCTGTCCGTCCGTCTGTTTCTATGATATCTCCCCCGTCAGTTTTAAAGCTATCTTAACCAAACTTTGCACGAAGCCTTTTGTTACAAATACCCCGCACATTTGTCGGAACCGGCCAGATCGGATGACTATATCATATAGCTGCCATAGGAACGATCGGTTGAAAAAGTAGTTCTAGTGAGAAAAACTTTTTTGTTTTCAATGGTAGCGTCTTTAAGCTTTCCAGTTATGAATATTATCGGATTCCACACAATTTTAACGAGTTTGATCCAAATCTGCTGAACATATCGTAAAGCTGCCATATAACAAACTGGCAAGCAAATGGATTAGCTATGAGTTTTTATATGTGTAAATAACTTTATTGAATATCACTTAAGCTAACAATTATTGTTCGATTGTAAAGCGCGATGCTGCCGCCAGCCGCCTTGGCGGGAGCCCAGCCAGAAACTGAGCGCCAGGGATGGCGCGTGTTGTCGTTCTGCTATCGCGTTAGGGATGGTGCTCGATGAATGGTGTGACCAGAGGTGGCCAGGGCTGCCACAGTACTCCCCTTCCAGAGACCATGTGGGAACGAATGATCTTCAAGTTTTGGGTAAAGCTGAGATTAATGTACACACCTGATCATATTAAGAGGTAAACACCTGAATTTTTTAATTATAGATGGTTTTTTCGTACTTTTAGTGTTGACAACTTTATAATTTTTGGTTTTTTGTTGTTGTCAATGTCTGGCCACACTGTGACAAAGAGTTGAAAGAGGGGCTGCCCCGTATATCAAAGCTTTTCTATAAATTGCGAGTACACCACACATTTCGCCTGATCATAATAATAGGTAGTCTCCGTTTCTCACAAGTATCAAGTGAATAATTTTGTAATCAGTGATCTTTTGGTAACTAAAGGTAAATTAAGTATAGCTCCTGTCAATACAGAGAATTAAATAATTATTTTTTTTAGAAAAAATGGGTCGAAATTCTCATTGTACTAAAGAAGAAACTCGATTGGTTCTTAGTCTGAGAAAAAAGGCAAATCTGTACGAGCCATCGACAAATTAATTAACAGGTCTCATAATTTTGTTAAAAATGCATTCGAAAGAAAACCAAGACAGGAAACCCGTGGAAAGCCACAAAAAACAGCAGAAACCCTTGACCACTACATAGTAACTTTGAGCAAAAAGGACCCATTTAAGTCATCAAAGGCTAACCAGCCGAAATTGGGAATTCAGTTAGTGCTCCAACTATCCGAAGACGACTACAAGATGCCAACCTACCAGGAAGAATTGCCAGAAAAGTCCCTCTTATGCGCAAAAAAAATATCACCATGAGGCAAACTTTTGCAAGGGACCACAAAGATTGGGTAGGATGCACCGGGGAGAAAAAATGGAGAAACATATTATGGAGCGATGAAACCAAGATTAATTTGTTGGGGAATGACTGTGAAAGGAATGTTCGACGCCCTAATGGAAAGGAATTCCATCCACGGTTTACAAAAAAAAACAGTCAAACATGGAGATGGCAATATAATGGTATGGGGTTGCTTCTCCTGGTACGGCGTAGGTCCAATTTATCAGACTACGAACAAAATGAATGCTGAAGAGTACAAATCCATATTGGAAACAGTTATGGTACCGTATGCTGAGGAAAATATGCCATTACGTTGGGTATTTCAGCAATATAATGATCCTAAACACACATCAAGGCTGTTATCTAAATTTTTCGAGGACCAAAAAGTTGACGTTCTGAAGTGGCCAAGCCAATCCCCCGACCTTAACCCCATTGAAAACTTGTGGGGAGACTTAAAAAAGAAATTGGCAAGGCATTCATTTTCAAATAAACAAAAATTAGGGGAAGGTGTCCAAAAACTGTGGTATGAGACACCAGTAGAGACCTGCCAGGCTCTTATTAAAGTATGCCAAAAAGAATAGCAGTAGTGGCCAAATATAGAGGTGGATACACTGGATACTAAGTTAGGAAATACTAATTTACCTAAAAAAAGAACACAAAATGGAAATAAAAATTTTTTTTCTTACCAACACATGAAGTGTACCTATTATTATGATCACACTGAAAACGTATCTGAAACACAAAATGATCTCTTTTATGTTATATTGTTATTCTATGTTACAATTAAGTTTATTTTATTAAAAACAAATAGTTTAAGAACCAATGAGAACAAATTTTAAGTTTGAAACAATGAATAAAACTGTTTTCTGTTACCTTAAAGTTAGAGTTGATGTGTGTACCTATTAATATGATCAGGTGTGTATACTGGCGCTCAAAAATCACAACTCACACATACCTTAGTAAGAGACTATCAAGCTACCCACCCGACTATGCAAGCGATCGAACTGATGTTTCTGTTTGCGTAGATCATTAACGTAGTAGTTTTTCATTCGAATAGACAACGTGACGCAATTCCAGGTCATGTGCTCTCGTGGATGCCTCTTTCGAGCCAAGTTAACAGGAGGTTTTTTCTTAAGTCTTAGTCTCTGTAGGTGTGGAGCATTTCTTATCAACCTTTGAATTGTGAATAAGTTCGCTTTAACGCCTGTATTTGCTCTAATCCTTGGGATCGAGTCATGAGAGTTGGATGTTTTTCTTCTAATTGCGCGCCTATCTTTATCGGAAATCACTCTATTACTTCCTCCTTTATAATTTTTACCATATCCCGAATTATTGTGCAAAAATGCTCAAATAACTTTACGATTGCTCGATAATAACTCGATTGCTCATATCTCTATAACTTGGACTCGGATCTCTATAACTGTCTTTCTATTGATTTTCCCCAAAAATTGATTGCTTTATGCCCAATTTATTATTATTATGACAAAAACTGCCCAGAATTTTGTTTTTTTTTTCGAATTTATCCAAATTTTGTAATATTTGCAAATTCAAATTCTATTAAGGCGGTACATCATCATTCCTGTGAAAGTGTTAATGCAGCAGAAATGGAATTTGTGGAAACCTTTTTGGTCACCCAAAACCTTCTTGAACCATTCTGGATCCTCTTCTCAGTCTTAGTGGTTCACTATTCACTTCATACGTATTAACTCCAAAAGTACCAAAAATCTTTCTCTGAAAACAAAGTTAAATTAAAATTTTGATATAAGTTTTTTGATCCCATTTTTTTTGTCATGAAAAAAAAAGGTATTTATTCTTTAGATTCAAGCAAGCGACAATTGGTGCGCCTTCGTGTTCTTCACACCCAGATACCCACAGCACAGCTGTGTGCCAATATTCTAAAACGTTTTAACAAGGACTAAAGCGATTTCTTTTAAGGAAAGCACAAATAATTGACTAATACATAAAGCTTTCGTGTTGCACTTAAAATTAATTGTACCATTTGGTCTGCTCTTTGACCCCTAGGAGAGGTTTTCTTAACATATCGCCACCACCTGCCTCATCTTCTGTTTCCAGCTTTAGACACTTCCGTTTGCTGGGCCAACGATTGATGGGTTTGCCAGCCTCCGTTCCGAAAATGGAGTGAAAATATTGTCTATAACTTAAATAGCCGCAAATAAGGCCCATTAGACCACCCACAGTAACATCCTGCCAATGGTGGTGATAGTCGCAGGTGCGGCTAACAGCCACCAATCCGGCTATGATAAGGGGAATCACAGTTACGGCTTGCCGCCAGGTATGACCACGTCCGCGTTCATTAAAAGCTTGGAGCTTGGCACCTACATAGAAGGCAATGAAACCAAAGCTGGCAAAGGCAACTACAGAAAAAAGAGAAAGATTTAGTCAAGTTTATTTAGGCATCCGAACGATTTTACTTACATGAAGAATGCCCACTGGGAAAACTTTTGCGTCCCTCATTGATATCACTTGGTTGGCCCGTGCAGTTGAAATCCAAAATAGAGCTATTCACGTAACTGCCGGGGGCGGGCTCATTCAACACCATAACTCCATCGGGAAAGCAACGATAATAGTAATCTGGCCTAGGTCTGCCCACAGTAATCTTTAACAGACTTGTGGGTATGGCATTGAAACACAGAGCCAAAGTCCAGGCCCAGCTGGCTGCACGAAAATCTCTTCGATCCCTGGTAAACACATAGAACGCGGTGGTCAACACCCAAGGAGCCACAATTACCCATAAAAGCAACTCTCCCCCCTTGACTATATCCGGACGTCGCGGATTCTGGTAAAGCCACAGTTCTTCAGCATGAATTTCACGCTTGAAAGCGGTCGTGGTCTCCAGCTTGCTGGGGAAAATCATAAAATTAGACAAAATATCAGAAAAATAGATAAAAACTTACACAAAGATTAAGACTATGGAAATACGTAAGATGATGTCAACAAAGTCGTGAATCTTTTGATTTTTATGGCTTTGTTCCCGTACATCCCCCAATCCCCTGGAAGACTGTGACGCTTCGCTCTCCGTATTCATGACCAACTCATTCCGCCACATTCCGTTGCCGTTGGTTTGATTTGTGCCGTAATCTTCAGCGGAACTTTCGCTTTGAGTGCGCCTATGATGGGATTTGGTCGATGACATATTGGTCAACTGGGTATTGTCGAGGTTTTGATTATGTTGTGTATTTGGTTGCGGGTTGCTTGTGGCCTGAATAATTGAAGAGATAATAAAAGTGGCAGAGTCATTAGACGTTGTACTTTTGGTGGAGAGCTAATACACTTTTTCGGAGATACGAGTTTCAGGAATTTTAGTAAAAGATTAGTCATAGTCAGGGGCGAAACGGATAGGTTAGGCGCCAAAAAGCTCGGCGGGATTTTTGTATTATTTCAACAGGCTGATTCGCACCTGGGTTCATAGCTGGTTAAATAATAAACACATTTTTCTACTAATTTGGGCTCATTTAAGCGAAACATAATGAACTCTTTCACTGCTTCTAAAATTGCCTGGCATTTGAAATTGAATATTCCTTCGATTTCCTTTTCGAACTCGTAATATAACGAATGACACATGGGGTCCTGTTCGTGTTCAAGATCGGAATGTCAGAAGTTATGCAGTTTAGGTGCATGGTCCAGTCCAAGATACTCAAATTTCCGATGAAAATCAAACAGATTCGCTCACTCTCTCGAGTGAACACTTGTTTTTGGTTTCTCTTGTGTTTTCTGTTTCATAGTTCTCGATGGGAAAACACACGAAGTTGTCTTACGATAACAGCTTGAAGGGTATACTTTCGTTCGGCTCTCAGCAGCTCAGCATAAGCAACTGAGCAAAACAAGCCAAGCGTCATCTCAACTTTTCTCAATTGTTCTCAGCTCAGCTTATTTGGTGTTGTTGCGACAAGTTTTGGTTGTTGCGTTAGACAGTTCATCACAGGTAAAGCGTAAAAGAGGGAGCGAGAAAAAAAACTAGATTTCTGAAAGTTTACGCAACACAAATACAAGCGCAAATAAAACATTCGGCACATTCTGCCCAGCAAAGTGTCTCAAAGGAGACAAATGCACAAAGAGAGCGAAAAAAACTCTCGTTGGTTAAGAAACGACAGAATTAAATTTTATTTTCGGTTCCCTTTTCATCGTGTCCGCGGGTAACTGTTTTTTTTCTAACCACTTTTTTTGAGCTCTGCCTAGGCAGTGCCTACACACCAAATATTCAGTTCGTAGCCCAAATAACTTCCGAGCTGTCGCTGAGACCATCTTTTGAACCGGGTCAGCTGGCTTGTTCGGAATCGGCCGAATATCCAAAGACATATTATTATCCTACAGCCCACATTTCAAGTTCAAAGCCTTAAAAAATTTCGTAGATACGTCTCTGAACTGTTTCGAAACCACTCGTGAACCAGTAAAATATCCATCTTCATATTACCAATCGCAGGAATTTTTAAGATATGGCTCCGAACCACCTTTAAACCGTTTTACCCTTCTAGTTCGGAACTGGGAAAGTATCTAGCTCCATGCTACCAACCTATTCCCAATCGACTTCACATCAAATCGCAGGTACCGCTTGGTTCAGTGTTTCATAGAGATGTTTAACCACCGGTTTGGTTTATAACAGAGATCTGCAGGAGTGCACTGCAACTATTTACAAGTGAACTGCACCCGTACTTTATATTTTTTCACACTCGAGTGTCTCAAACACTACAAAAAATCTATGTAGTCTTTACTCCATTCGTGTAATACTTGTTCTTCGCTTATGACAAGTCAGACCATTGGAGGAGGACAGCTGCTGCAGCCCACCGCCACAGTTCACACGCTCTATCCACAGTTGAATCAATTCTATGAGCCGCCAGCACGGAATGCAACTGAACAGCAAACGGACAGCGAGTCTGAGGTAGAGGAGGAACCCAGCCTGAGTCCTACCAGATATTATCGGCAGCGCACAACACCATTCGCAAGGCCACAACTAAGACGCCCTATCCCCCACCGATGCTCCCATGCAACATTTTCGTGAGCAGATAAAATCACTGAGAGCGCAATATCATTTGAAATATTATTTCTTTGTTATACTGGCCGCAATGCTGGGCACATTGGTGTATGTGCTAATGACGCCTGTGTAAGGAACAACATTTGGTTGCTTAGAATCTGGACTCTGTTTGTTTTATTCACACTAACTGACTTGATAAATCATTTCCTAGTTAATACGATTTTTTCTATTTATCGCATTAAAATATTTGTTATATTGTATAGATATGTAAGTAACTAAAGGAAATGTGGCAGGAGAAATATATTTATAATACATGGATTGGGTTTTAAGATCAAGGAAATACTTTACTTTCAGAAGACGAACGAGTGGCCAAGACGAACTTGTCATTGGTGATCTTATAAAGAAAATTTCGCGCATACTTTCTACTATGATCCAATATCTTGTCGAAGAGTCGAGTTACTCGTTTGGCAACGGTTTTAAAAACAAAATCTCTGTTGTGGAGCTAAATTATGGAAAAAACGTTGGTAAGAGGCATCATTGGAAATTTTTAAGGGTGCACACAAAAGAGAGCAATAATAAGAGCAATGAAAGTTATAAAGGGTGATTTTTTAAGCGTTTGTTTTTTTACGGTACTCGTACTTTGCTCAATTGACTGTAAAGTTGCGATTTTCATTATTTTTGAAAAAGTACGATTCAATGATGCCGCCGGCCCTCAAACAGCGCTGTTTTCAGGGTGCATTGGCAGCTCTTGAACTGCCTCTGGCTGCTCTTCCTTAAGTTAAACGTTCCAAGTGGTCACAATCGAATGGCTATATCGTATAGTTCACATGTAAAAATCGTGTTCTGGCTAAAACTGAAAAATGCTAAATTGTATGGGAGGGGGAAGTAGTTTTCTTCTGATGTTGTTCTTATGAGACAAAATGCTTCAACTCCAATTTCAAGTCGATATCCCTTAGTGTTGGGTAAAGGTTGTTCATTTCACTGAACGTTTTACTTTGTCGTTTTTTTCTAAGCGAGTCAACTTACTCAAATTGCTCACTTGTTCAGTTGTTCTTGGTCAATTGTTCACTTGTTCTATTTCTATGGCGGAAGGTTGTGTGAGTGCACGATTTTGTTTTGTTTTTTGTTTTGTGGGTTTCTGTAGCACTAATCCCTTTTTGTTTTTGTTGTTTCCGCAAGGCTTTTTTGTTCTACACACATATGTACCTAATGCGTCGTTTACTCTCGAGCTCACTATCCCGCTCTCTCTCTCGCTCTTAGCAAAAGCGCTTAATTCAAAATTTCGCTGAGCGCCATATCTGTAACAGTTCATGGTACAGTCCACAGAACAACACACAGACAAACGGAAAAGCTCACAGACTAAGACAGACGGAACTATTCACAGAGCAAGAGATACAGAACAACTCTCTGAGCAAAAGAGACTGAACAGCTATTAGAACAAATCAGAGGATGACAGACTGAACAAGATAGCTTGAACGAGATGGAGTGAACAAGACTCGCTGAACCAAAATGAACAATTGAAGAATAACACGTTCACTTGTTCAGTTTAAAGAGCAACTCAATAGGCGTGTTCAGCAGAATAATTGATCCCTGAGCAGGTATCAGAAAAAAATTATGCATCGAATAGTTTCCGCTGTTGGAGGGAGCAGTATCACTTTAAAGTAGCATACTATTTCTTTGATCCATGCTCCTGCATCATGATACCTCAAATTGGCTATTATAATGCCGCTTCACTCGAGTTCACTAGGAACATTTTTGCAAATTTATACTTGATCAGGGAGCAAGTTGTTCTGCTGAATACGGCCAATGTTGTTCACTCAATCATAAAGTAAGAAGGCAACGATTTGTTGGTTCAGAAAAAAAGACTTGGTACGAACTCTATGCGCATTTGATAGAGACCATTTGTGATTAAAAATGTTATTTATCCGCAATTGTCTTACTGGACAAGGCACCTTGAGACTTTAAACAGTAAAATCTGTCTCGGAGTAACAATATTTAGCTCATCGGAAGAGACATTGGCCGAGACAGAAGTCCTACTTTTGTTGAACGGCTTAAAAGCATTCGATATGTTGGGAAATGGGAAAAACCCTTAACTAGGACTATGTAGATTATCTTAAGACAACCTTAAGTCAAAAGTTCGCTCAGACGTGGTTGTGGTTGGAACTTATGTTCATATCTTGTGGGATTATGAAACCTTTTTTGACCTCAAAACAAACACATTAATTGTTTAAGTGTATTTCAAATGCGGCTTTCCTATGAAATACTCTTATTCATTAATAACATAAACGCACACATAAAAGGCAATTGCCTTGTCTGATTACGGGCGATAAGATATACACAGATATAGATACGTCTATCCCGCCTCCTTCCAATATGTGTCAGACGCCACCAACGTGGGTGGCTATTAATAATTGCTTAGCCAAAATCAATATCAATGTTTGCACCTGCTCTTCAATATTGTTGTTGCTGCTGCTCCCGCATTTGCGACTGCGTAAGTCCGACTTATCCAACATTATCCACAGATCTTCACTTTAACTTTGGAACTGTTGATAATGTAAGACTCTCCACTTGTTGCTATACGTTTACTGTTTTTCCAACTGACAGTTAGATGCTAATTACCAGGGCCTTTTATAAACTTTCCCTAATCTGGCGACCAAAAAACTAAACAAACGCTGGCTGTGCTCTCTCTCTCTCCTACGCACACACACATGGACTGACATCACGATACCAACAACAAACGGTACGCGGCTCAGTTGCCCATTACAGTTACAACGACAATGAGCAATAACTGTTGGGTTTATACGAGATTTGACAAGTGTTTACCTGCTGTTGCTGTTACTTAAGCATATTCGTTGTGTGTACAAATTAATAGTTATTTGTTATTTTGAAATGTACGCAGACACATCCCTCACACACGTAATAAAAACACACGCCTGCCAGTAGGCAAAGAATGGACCAACCACGTCCACATAGCTATTATCAGCATAGCCAAACTCCGGAGCCAATCCTAAAATGTCATCGCTACCCATAAACTCTGCATCCTCCAAGCATATCTTGACAAACACCTCCCGAAAGATTATAGAAGCCTCCATTGTTATCAATTCAATGTCAGACAATTCTCCGAATATTCAGAGTTCTTGCCACGCTCCCGATGATACCGAATAAGACTTCATATGCCTGTTGAATCAGTGGGAAACGTCCCTTGGCCTTGGGATTATCGGGATTTTTATCTGGATGCCATTTTAAAGCCAATTTTCCATAGGCCGATTTGATGTCGTCATCTTTTGAATCACTAGGATAGGTTCTTCGTAATAGTACCTCATGGTTTTTAAATATTATTATATACTATTTGTTTATAAGTTTATACACACTAACATTTTTCTGTTTTTTCAATTTCAATTTTTTCTTACGTTTTCACTTGTTTTTCTTTCTTATTTTGTTTTGGCTTCAATCAACGCAGGGTTGAAAATTTGGTTGGTCGCATAGACCAGTAATCGAATTTGAAAAAGCGCGCGTGGCAACTTTCAGATTGGCCAGTGGTAAATCCACAATAATTTCATTCTATCCATCCAGTCTATCAGGCTTTTGTAACACATTCTTACACAATTACAAATTATCAACTGTAGTTGTGTGCATTTAAAAGAAGAAGAGCTGTGCTTTGTGCTTGTAATACCCTTGCAAAAAGTTTTATGAAATTGTCAAGGTGTTCGTGGCTCACAGAAAAAAGCATCTCCGGCCAAATAAAGTATATACATATTTTGATGATCGAAAATTTGGTGGGAATGCTTTATTGTGTTTGTTATGAGCTGTAATCTTGCTGGGGAACCAGCAGCGTGCAAAGATTGGTAGGGGATGGTGCCAATTGGACACTTATGCCAAATTGCTGAGGGGCCCGAGAGATGCCCTACATGTACACAAAGGTCGATGGGATATCGTAGGTTGAGACGACTTATTAGCCTGTTTGTCGCCAGATCAGAGGAAAGTCTATTGGAGTAAGCCACCACCAATAGGTATGCGAAATAAGTCACCTTATAAAGCTTATAATCTGCTGCCAGAGCTTTGCTAATATTTTTTTCAGTTTCTTTTTTTGCTTAATTTCGTCTAAGACAATTCCCATGCTTTCAATAGCAATGTTAAGCACAAGACTCAATAAGGTGCCGTTATTTTCATCAAAAACTCATGCGCCTCGCATAACAGAACGAAATAATTGAGCTTACATTATCAGTTTCTGACTTCGTACACGTGCATTCAGGCGTAAATTTAATACAGAACTTTCACCTTAAGTTTAAGACAATAAAAGAAGTAAGTTTTGACTCATAATATGCAAATTTCAATTTTTAACCAACTTAAATTTTGTAGGAATGTTTCAAAATGAAGAGCGAGCTAAAATATTACCATATAGCGAAATTTGGATGATTCTATAGGAAATTCATACTAAAATGGAGAGAAGCTATTTTACAATTCATAAGTATTTAAAAGATCCCGAAAATCACGGAGAAAGACCTTGTTCTGGTCGCCCGCCATTGCTGCAAGAACGTGATAAAAGATGAATTAAAAGTTTAGGAATTAAAGAAAACCAAAGTTCTAGCCCAAATTTGCCACGAACTGGCTCTCCCAGTATCCAAGCGTCGTGTGCAACAAATTTTACGTACCGATCAACTCGTTTCATATGAAAAAAATTGCCGTCAAATGTCAACTACTTCCTCGGCACAAAGTTGGCCGTATGCACTTTGCTGAGATGCATAAGTTTTGGGACTTAGAGTGGCAAAATATCATCTTTAGTGATGAAAAAAAATTAATTTAGATGGTCCAGATGGGTATCAATATTATTATCGGGATATAAGGACTCCAAAGCAAGTAAGAGTGTCACGCGATTTTCAAGGAGGTTCGCTCATGGTGTGGGCTGCATTTGGCTTTGCTGGAAAGAGTCCAATATGCTTTGTAACTCATAAAATGAACTCTGAAAAATATGTCGAACTATTAGACGAAGTTCTTGATTATTTTGGGTGTCAATATTTCGAAGACTCTTGGAAATTCCAGCCGGACCATGCTGATATTCACGTTTCAAAACGCACAAAACAATTTTTTGAGGAAAAGCAAATTCCGGTTTTGATGTGGCCCGCAAAAAGTCCAGATCTCAATCCAATAGAAAACCTTTAGGGCATAATTTCCAGCAAAGTCTACATGCATGGAAGGCAATTTAACACCTTAAAAGAACTTAAAGAATCAATTATCGCAGAGCATCAATTCTTCGAAACTTAATTAATTCAATGCCAGGACGTATATTGAAGGTTATTAACAGTAATGGAGGACATATTTAGGTATATTTAAAAAAAAACCGAAGACTTAACCCTATAAAAATCTTTATATTCTGAAATTATCAGGTAACTTATTTCGTTCTGAAAAATATAAATATAATTTTGAAAATTTGTATTATGATTACATCAAATTTTCACAGACTGGATTTGAATTGTTATTTCGTCTAGTTAAAATAAAAAATTTTTTTTAAATATTTCTCGCTTTAGTTTATATCAAGGAATATAAGATTGTAAGGTAACTTATTTCGCATACCTTACATATTGATTTGGGCTCATTATGGCATAGCGTCCAAATCGCGGTATTTAGTTGTATGCCTCACATACCAGCGACCTCACATAAAAGGGTAGTGGAGCATGCCGTACCGGTATCCCCTGGTCCAGGAAGGCATGATGCTCAAGGATTTTGGATCGCAACGAAATACCGCTACGAGGCTTGAGCCAATTGAGCTCTTACGCCTTTTCTGCAACCGTAACTGCTGCTTTTGATCCTAGGAGTCGCACTCGAGCAACTTTACTGGGTCTCATAGCGAACGTCAAAAAATAATTACCCCCTGCTACACACAAGAAATAAATTGCAAATTCCTGGCAGGAATTTTCCGCAGTGCTGGATACAGGCCTTTAAAGTGAAACTGAAAATTTAAAGTTAAATTTTTTAATTAAAAATGGAAGGACAAAATAATATTAATGCCGAAAGGTCAATTAGATTTCAAGGCGAAGACATCGCCATAGAGGAGCTGCAGCCCATTATGCGGTATTTATGGAGCCTACGTCATCCCGAGTGTCCCGAGAACGACACTGAAGCAATTGAGAGAATGTAAGTTAAAAAAAACTTACCTTACATTCAAATGGTTAATCTGCAGCACGTCCGATCTCACCCCTGTTTATGTTTTATGAGCTCCTTCTACGTAATCCACTTGACCACACTACTCTTTGCTGTGTTAAAATTAGAATATTAGAAAGCTACGCCGGCACAGCAGCTCAGAGGCACAACAGAAAGTCCAAGAGATTGAGCGACATGTATGTAAATAAATAGATACATGTATCGAGTACCCTTGCCACCCGGCCACACTATCGTCAACAAAGAACAGCTGATTAAATTGTTATGTCTGCAATTGTAAATCAAAGTTCGCATTCGTCGCTTTGCCTTTGAGGGGTGGGGTCTGGTTGTGTCGTTTTGCGCTAATATAAAAATCGAGTTTTTCTTGAGCCATCCTTGGGCAGTAATTATTATTATATAGTTTAAAGTGACCTACACATTTGTTACCTCCTAGTGGGGTAAATATTTCACTCCCTCTTAGTGGGAGTTGGTTTAACAGAGTGAAATTAATTTCTAGCGAGGTAAGTTTTGCACAAAAGTGAACAGCGAGTTGAAGAACAAGATGGCGGGCGCTTTGGCGTCTGACCAAGCAGACAGAGAGTTTAATGCCTTAGTGGATGGGAGTCTATCGCCGGCACAAATTTGTAATATTGCGGGAAAAATTAAATTAAAAAATAAGAAAAGAAAAAGTTTGTGTAAAGAAGATGAGGTAAATGCAAAAAAACGGAAATATGAAGAAGATTTTGAATAACGGAGAAAATAAAAATGATCGATGATATGCCTTCCTCGTCTATGCATGTGAATGCAACGGTGTTAGTGAGTGACAAAGAGGAGACTGAAAAAATGAACTGTGACTTTGACGAATCTGGGGAAACTGATGAAAGTGATGATGGCGTTGAAGAAACTCAAAAAAGTGAGGGAACTCAGGAAAAAATGAGGGTGCTTCTAGAAAAAGTGAGGATAAAGAAAATAAAGAGGGAAATGGCTCTGGTAATAATAATCAAAATCAAAATGAAAACGCTCAGAAAAACTCTGAAATTTTTTATGAGGCAAGTCATGTGGGAGATTTTCATGTTCTAATTGATGTAAGCAAGTCTGATGCCTTTGTATCAGAGCGTATGAAAAATGGAATGTATCTGTGGGAGAAAATTAAAAACATGAATATAAAAGGAATTGTCTCGATAAATGCAGTAGGAAATAAAATGTTCAAAATCCGATTTGAATATTATCAATTTGCAAACCACTGTGTAAAGAATAGGGCATTAAAAGCGAAAAACATTAGAGCCTTTATACCTAAGAGCTTTACTGAAACATATGGTGTCATCCGAAATGTTCCTACCTCTTTCTCTGAAGAAGAGATAATGAGTAACTTTTCAGGTGATGTTGTGCCAACCTCTGTGCAACGCTTAAAACGCAAGGATCCAGAAAATGGTGATTTGATTCCAACACTATCTGTGAAGGTAGGCTTTTCAGGAACTGATCTTCCAGCCGAGGTCACTCTTTTCTATGCGAATACGAAAATAAACCATTTTATACCACAAGCCAGGCAGTGCTTTCGCTGTGGTCGTCTTGGACATACTAATTTCAATTGCAAGGCTGAAGCGAGATGCTTAGCGTGTGGGCGTGTGGGTGGATGCCCAGATAAATGCAATGTAAAGAAATGTATTTTGTGCAACTCAACGGATCATCATTCTTGGACTAAGTCTAAATGCCCTGTTTGGCAAAAGGAAAATGATATTATCAGCATCATGACTATTAAAAAGATGTCGCGTAGAGAGGTACTTAGTGCTTACTCTATAAACAAAAGACAGGTTTTCAATATTGCGGAAAACTATGAAAGTAATTTTCCTAGCATTAATAGTCAGAAGGAAAAAACCATAACAATAAACCAAGACAATAAAGTAAATCATATCTTAAATAAGCATAGATATAGTTATGTCACCAAAATGAGACCCGTTGTTCCAGTGCAGAAGCCTCACTTTGTATTTCCTAAGAATAGAGAAGAGGACAGTGGACACAAATATGTGTATCCGGAAAAGGATGAAAGAGGTTTGAAGGCACTGTTTGAACAGTTGCTAAACTTATGCCTCACAAATTTTTCAGATGACCCAGAAAATATGACGGTTCTCGATCAAATACAAAACAACTACAGAATACAATGTGATAGAATAAATGGCGCGAATAATTTATTAGATTTGTCTTCACAAAGCAACCTTTAAGTAAATTCAGCTCGTGCCTGAATTTTAAACTTCAATGTTGCATATTTTAATTTAAATATAACCAAAAATGAAATTTTTTCTTTGTTAATTACCACAATTTTGATGCAATATGTCTATCTGAGATCTTCTCTCATGATACTGCGCATCTTATGCAAACTCACAAGTGAAAGGAAGGAATATAATCGAAATCTTTCCAAACATACCTAGAACTCCATGGCATCATAGTGTTGACATGGAGGCTAGAAATATTAAAATCATTAATAGATAAATGGCTAACTCTACGTACTCTGAATCTTTTTTATATTAAATCAAGGCGATAGACTCTGAAAATTGCGAGATATGCAATATTTGTGAATCCATTCATCACTCTCTGTTCAACTGTCCAAAGCATAACCAAAAGAGAGCAAAATATAAAATATTTAATCAATTTAACAATATAAATGATATTCTGAAAACAAATGACAATCAAATTATTGCAGATTTGACTAATTTTATACTAGAGTGTAATATAGACGTGTAGGTCACTTTAATTCTTCTTCTTTTTTATGTTTTTGCTGTTAAAATAATTATGAATTTTTGTTTTCACGCGTTTACACGAGCAGGCCCTCTCCTTGTATTGGACCTTGTGCATTAGGCTTGTTGATAATATATCAAAATATCAATATATCGATATTTTTTTCAAAAAAATAAATATTTATATCGAAATATTTTTTTTCCTGATATATCGCATATCGATATTATTTGGAAATATATTTTTTGATATTGTGGTTGGTCACACTACACTTAGAAATCTTAAAAAGAGAAGATGAGCGCGGCAAAGAGCTTTTACACAAACATAAACGCACATAGTGCCACCTGCAGCCTTTGTGCAAAAGTAATTAAGTCAAGTGGTAACACCACTAATCTCCTGTCACATTTGAGGAACAAACACCCGGAAGCGTATTCAACATGTGTTAAGGTAAGAAAAAATATAATGCCAGAAAAGTCTTGAGAATTCAGAAGGTCGAATAAAAACTCTTGTCCAAAGTGTAGACACGAGGTGGAATTCGTGTCTCGACATGCTTGTTTCTTTTCTCAAACTTTCAAATAAAGTCGCATTGGTTTTAATAAAACGATCAACTTCTATGAAGGGATTGCCAGACATTCTAACAGCTCACGAAATTGATAGACTTTTGTGATTTGCCAAGTCCGTATAAAGACGCAACAGAAAAAATAAGCGGTGAAAACTACGTCACAGCTAGCATGGTAATTCCATTAATATCCATACTGATAAATAAAATACGTACATTGACTGTAGAATCGGCTGAAGGACAACTTTCTAAAGAAACTCTACTAAAAGTTTCTGAAGACCGTTTTCAACCTTTTCAAAACAACAAAACACTGGTGAAGTCGACAATGTTAGACCCGCGATTTAAAAAATTATATTTAGCGCCGCTCAATACATTATCACCGAGGTATCGGCAGACAGCACTGAAAAACGAGTATGTAAAATTATGTTAAAAACATTATTAACACCACTTTGAATTAACTTTAAAGTACGAGTTCTAATATAATATTAATTAATCTAAACATAATATACTTGACTATAATAATAACTATCTTTGTTTTAACACAACACAGCTCGACTTTGGCCCTTTGGGCTGTGATAGTCAATTATTTATTGTTGACATTTATATAAAGATTTTTGCTATAATATATTTTCTCTTTTTTTCTGTAGAACTCAATGGACAATGGTCCAAACGGAAGCCAACTCGATGAGGGGAGGGAAGTAGAAACAAACGAAAGCTTCCTGGAGGCCCACAATAGATCAATTGCCATAAAGCCATTTACAGATGCCAAGGAAAATACAGAAATAAAACTATTTTTAAAGACAGATCCCTTAGAGTTTTGGAAATCCCAGGAAAAAACTTTACCGAAGTTATGAAAATTGGCCATGAGTTACCTTATAACACCAGTTAGCTCGGTTCCTTCAGAGCGGCTGGCCTCCGCCATAAAATGCGTTGTCTGCGACACGCGAAGCCGCATGACGGATATTCATATAAAACAAAGATTTTTTTTTAAATCCTTTAAAAAGAATTTTGGAGGTAAAATCATGTTACCAATATATTTAATTTTTCTAGAAAATTTAACTTGTTCATTGTTTAAAAAATGAAATGAAGTCTTTTAAGTTTTTTTCTGTATCCTTACTTAAACTATTCAACATTAAGATCTCTGTTATTTAATGGAAAAAAGTTTATTGTTTTATTTTTAATTAATAAAAAACTCAAAAAATTTATAATGCATTTAAAGTTAATGTTATTTTGGGGGGTTTAAGATTTTTATACTGAAATATAAAAATATCAAAAATATCAGATATATCGATATATTTTGGTGATAAATATTGCAAAAACCTGATGATATTTTTAAAAAATGATAATCATCGATACGATATTTTTACATATATTCACAACCCTATTGTGCATATCGCCAAACGAGTCACCGTGATGGCTAAATAAGTTTTTTTTAAATAAAAACTTCGCCAGCCCTGAACTATCGATAACGATAGTTCTCCCCCAAGCCCAAAAAAAAAAAAATAAATCAAAGTTCGCCATCCACATGTCAAGCAGCATGCTCTCCTGGTAGTCCCACCACGATATAAGTAGTTTGCGGAATTCATACATAAGAAATATTACTGCATTTTAGCATTCTTAAACAAAGAATGGAACAATTGCCGCTTGCCTTGGCCATGCACAAATCGGTTTTCAATAAAGGGGTCTACACAGTTCTGCCACTGTGCTAAACTACCACCCACTGAGCTACAACACTCATTGACAGGGCAGCTGTTCCTATTGGTGACGATTGGCAATTTCGATAGCATAGGAAAATATCTATATGTTGTGACAGCGGCTAGATCATCCGTGGCAGTATCTTTATCATCCGTCGTGGATGATCCACCGAATGGACATTTATCTCTTATGAGGAAATACACAAAAAGAATGAAGTCATTTAGATCATCAAGCTGATGACCTCAAGAATGTGCCAGTGGAACAAGGGTATTATTCGCAGGTGTCCCAGAAATCTCTAGAGATTTTGGTTTGAACGCTTGCATTTCGAAATATTTAGAATAAAAGCAAGGGCGTACGCAGGATTTTAATTAGTAGGGGGGCGAAGACCTAAATTTTTCGAGGGGTACTATTTTGATAAAGTTGCTATATATTATATGTATTATGCTATATTAGTGGTATTCCTGAAAGTGGTATTTTATTTTGATTTGCTTTCGCTTATAGACAATTGGCGCAAGATTTAAATTAAGGCGCGAAAGCAAAAAAATGCCGAAAAACATTGTAAATTCTATCTTTCTAAGCTTCTTTAATAATAGTTTTGGGCAGAATATGTAGTTTTAAAATGTTGCAAACTTTAATAAGGTGAATTTAATCAATTATGTATTTGTTTATGGTAACGGGAAGTGGCTTATGCAATTTAGCAGATCTACAGAGGAAGATGGCAGGATAAAATTGTGGAAGAATTTGTGACTTCCAACTTTCTATTAGAACTGTGCCCTGAACCCTGAATATCTTTGACAGAGTTAAGGACAAACTACAAAAACTTGACCACTTATGACTCCGTCCACTTTAGGCAGCAGTTCATTTTTTTTTAAATGCTCGTATGCGGTCTCAAATGCAATACATAATCGTTAAACTACTAATATATAAAATGCGAGATAACTTGCAACTTTCTTCATTTTTAAATCACAAACATTTAAACAAACAGAAAGCGCGAGTCGCAATTCTCACTAACACGAAATCAAAATGAAATCAGCCTTCAGGTCGATCTCGATCTCGATCCTACTTTAAATTTATATTTGTTCTTCATATTTCAATCTTTTAGGAATGGAAGCATTTGTGACGATGGCGACTTGGCGCAGTCATTGGACTCTCGTAGGTACCGATACCTCATAATTGGGTTGAGGGAGCTAGAGATGGAAGAAACGTTAATGAAGCTGGATGTAGGCCTAGACATTGTGGCTGTCATTGCCTGGGATGTGAACGACGTGGATACCCAATAAGGAGTCTGAAAGAATTAGGACTATAGGTATGTTAAATAGGATATATACACATTCTATAGATTCCAACTTAGTTGGAATAGTATCCGATAGGTATTACGATTTCTCCACTAGAGACGATACTGATTTATCCCTGACATACTTCATGTTATTGTAGCTTTAAGGATCAATCGCCACGTGAAGGCGGCAAAGACATTAGGTCTTTTAAAAAACGGCTCATTTTAATATTTAAATTTTGAAAGTAAGCTTCTTGAAATTAAAACCACATGCGATTTACATGCGGAAATTAGGGGAATTAAAGATAACTATAAAGTAATGATTGATCAAATGCAGAAAATGATGTTTCGTCACCCACACTTAAACCTTCTATTTTCGGCCATGAAATTTGAAGACGTCAGCAACGGATTGCTGGAAGAATATATTTCTAACGTCAATACGTACTCACCGAGCAGCAGATTTTCTACTTGTCGTCGAGCAGAATAAATTATGTCTATGCAATAGGCAATTATTTGCCTTTATATATGGTCTGATGAAAATGTACGAAAGTTTATAATTGCTTATTGCATGGACTTCATTTGTGCTTGTTGATTACAAGTCTCTAATTTGCGGCTTGGTGAGCTACGAAATGACGATTCCAACATTTCCTTAATTCCTTATCCATTCCTTTATTCCATTCCTTTATTCCATGTTTAAGGACGCGAGCATGAATGAATTCAACAAATGTGAAATTTATTTAAACACGTTTAAAAATTCTTAAATGAACTGAACCGAATCAGTCCTAATTGGTAGTTCAATAAACCAATCTATAAATAATAATAGACCTGGGCAGCTCTGGACGCAAAGGCAGCGAAAAAAAAGACCATGGCGATCCTGCCTTAATCCGGCAAACCAAAAAAAAAAATAAGAAATATAAAAATCCTGCCAAACACAAATCGGCATAAGGATATGAGCCACCAAAAAATCGCTCTAGAGGCTATCGCTGCATGCCCACAGGCTGGCCCAAAGCCTTTAACCCTGGAGGAGTACCGGGCACGCCAACCAGCACACCGAGCAGCAGAACACCGGAGAGCCAGGGAGGAAGAACTCCTCACCCAAATCCCGGTGGTGAAGACACCAAAACGGCGTGGCGGTACTAGCACCAAACTGCGAAGACAACGGGCCGCACTACTGGTCAAGGTAAATTCAGACCCACCCCCACCGTGGAGAGAGGCGAGCTGCATATGGCAGAAGATCGACGCCCTGGAGCAGCAGCAGCAGAAAAAAAGAGCAAACTCCATCCAGATGAAGCAACAACAACAATAACAAAAAACAAAAATAAATAAGAGTGCCTAACGGCAACTTAGCGGTACGGCGATATTCGCCCTCGCATCATAAACAAAAAAAAAAAAAAACATAAAATAAAAGCATATACATACTGATGCACATACAAGCACTTATACATATTATACATTATACATGCGTGTGCCATTGCACACGTAGACGAAGTGACAACTCCACGCGCCTTTGTCAAGGTACGTGCTCTTCCGCCATCTTAGGTTAATTTAAATTAAATACTGGTCATAGATCAACCAAACTGCGATGATTAAAGCCAAAAAAAAAAAATTATTTTTATTTATTATTATTATAATTGCCCAGAAGTTTGAAACACATAAAAGGAATCATATCCGACCACAATATATATTCTTGATTAGCATGACGAGCTGAGTCGATGGAGCTTTGTCCGTCTGTCTCTCAGTCAGCCGTCAGCCTCAGCGTCTGCTGAGGGCCAATAGAAATAGAAAGAGACAGAAAATATGCATTCACAACGCACGCACCTGCCCTACCGTGGTGGAATTAAGTAGGTGAAGCCGTCAGCTTTTGCTGAGGGCCAGTAGAACTATGCCTGTCAAATAAAAAGAGACCGCAACAAGTCTTCCAAGTCTTTGGGCACACGTATGAGTTTAACGTTGCTTCGCGCAAACGATTTACGGCAAATAACGCAATAACTTGACATTTTTTTCACACAGATGTGAAAGTTGTCCGTAAACGACCTTTCGCTTCAGGCATTCACAACGAACAGAGAGAGCTCTGTCTCGCTCGGTGTCACCTATATAATTCCACCATGGGCTCTTCGAACAGAGAAAACGCTGTCTCGCTCTATCTATATACTATTGAACTATTTACTTCAAATATATTAACTATTCACAGAATGTCGAATAAGATAATTATTTACAACAGTGTTTTTAGTGGTATATTTCGATCTGTTTCGGATTTGTAGAATTTTGTAAATTTCCAAACTATCTGGTCCCAAATTTCACCCATTGAGTAACAAAAACAAACTTTCACATTTATTATATTAGTAAGAATATTTTTTATATTTTTAACTTATTCATTTTCCTTTAATATGAAATGAAAATTAATTTTCATTACGCAATAATTCTTTTCAGTAAATATGGCGGACAAGCCGGATCAACACGTCACCAGGAAAGTCATTAAGGCGCGCCAACACCGCGCCAACAAAAAAGCCCGACAGCAAGCAGCACCTCCAGGAGGAGGGCCAGGGGGCCAAAGCTTCTCTCAATTTCTTGGCGTGTGTCCTTATAATTTTTCGCACAACAGAAATGGACCTACAGTTTAACGCCGAATCTGAACGGCAATAGTTAGAGAATTTTTGCTATTTCATGGCTAGTTTATAC